>CAIGRQ010286475.1:0-22929 GCA_903798375.1 Fraxinus sp. D2006-0159
GGTTCCTACTTTCTTATATGGAAGCTCTGTTCTAATCGAGCCGGCATTGGGAAAAATCTTTTGTTTTATTTAGAATTGAATAATATTTATCCTTGAACGATCTTTCTTTCTTGAAGTTGTATTTCCCTGTCAATTGAAGAAGAGTCCTTAAAGAGTATCCATGCAATGTCATCAAAGTGGACTTCAGCCTATAAATCTAAGCCTCTGTTTAACATCCTTTATTTCAAAACTTTTTATTCTGCATACTTATTTTCAACTACACATTTACACAGTAAAATATTTTGCCTGTAAACCCAAAGCTTTTCCCACATTTTTAACTACACATTCTCCAAAAACTCACTATTCAAAACATTAACAGGGGCTAAATCGTTTCTACATTTTGTCCTCAAGTTTGTACCCAAATTTCCCTAATAATTAAGCTCCTAGAACTCACCTTTTACCCCTAGCTTGAGATATTGAAGAAGTTCAGAAATCCAATCAGCGTCACTCGTGGAGCCAGGATGGGTCCACTGGGGAAAGTTGTCCTCTCTGGGATTCGATTACACTTCTAATTTGATTAAATTGTGTACAACATAGCAACAATGTTTAAGATTTGCAGAGTACATGATTTACAGTAACCCACTTTATTAAGAGACTAAAATAGCATGAACAAGTGAATTTTTCATATGACCAGTGAATAGATCGGATCGTGTATATGACTAATTAGCAAGGGCCATCATTATCATTTTATTGTTTTTGTAGTCATTATGCTTCTAACTTCTAAGCAAAGATAAAGTTGCTCTATAAATTGAAATGATTAGACAATGAAATGTAACATTTTCTAATGATTTTGTACTAATATCTTGTTTCAAAATTTTCATTCTTAGTTAAGTCACGTAACTCATGCCCCAACTGAATTACATTTCTGGCACTGCCCCTGACTAGAGTATATTTTCTGAGTTGTTCTGCATCAAAATTTACTATCAATTTATTGTGACTCTTTATTCCCCTTCCTCTAATTCCCACTACTCAATCATAATGTCCACTTCTCAATCATCACCTCTATAACTTGTCTGTATCAATATATTAGACAAAGTTTCTTTGATCAAGTAATGTTACCTATTGCACAGCCTCTGGTCACTTTAACTATCAAGTTGTCAGTAAATCATGTCATTCTAGGTCAGGAAAGCTTAAATAGAACAAACACAAGAAGAAGAAAAAAAAGAGAAAAAGGTAAAGGAAATGTACACTGATATAAATTCTGGAAAGTACTTGAAATCAAGAAATGGAGGAAAATATGAATTGTAAAATTAATAGTTGTCCTATGTAACTTTTTATTTTAACACGTACAATCCTTGTAATTTCCTGAAAGATAAAAGAGTGATATTAGCCTCTTATATCCTGGTTTTTTTTGCTAAAGGAAGAGAAAAAAAAGAAAAGGAAAATGCCACTGCATCTATTATTCCCACAATGAGCTTGTCCTTTACTGTTTTCGAGTTAGATGAGACACTAAACAACACTAAATCACATTTGGGCTTTGCGTAACTTATGCATATTGTCATGGATGATTGGCAGATCAGTGAGCTGTTGAAGGGAAAATTTCATTATAGCACAATCTTGTAGCAGTGACCATTCTTCTTCATTGTAATGGTACGTCCATATTATAACAGTATATTATCTTTGTACTTGTTCAAATAGTTTCGTGTGACTAATGAAATAGGTTTTCCATCAAATGATACTTCTCTTTAGCTGCTGCTGCTGCTGGATCTGTGAAAAAGCAGGCTTATCTATTAATATAACTCCTTGCAATTTGGATAATTTACCTTCATACTAGTCGAGGAAATTCATTTCTAAACACGAGACAATTTTATACAAGTTTTCTACCTGTGTTTGTCTTTCCTGTTGTAAGATCTGAAGAACATTTGATGTTTTGTATGCTGCCATTTGTGTTCAAGGTAACAATTCATATAATATGTTGTTTTTAGTGACATCTTCATTTCCTCATGCCTTGGTAATTGGGCAACAACATTTTTTGCTCGCAGGTATGTTTCTCTCCCCCTTACTAATGTTATACACATGGGTGCGAACAAAATTTTAGCTTGATTTTCTGGTACACGTTTTTTAATGACCTTGTAGGGTCTCACAGATTCAAGAATGATATAGGGGGGATGTATGTCCGAAGAAGATGAAGAACCAACCAAATAAAAATGCAATTCATAAAACATTTAAGTAGAATAAATTAAGAAAAAACGCTCTGAACTTGTGTGAGGACCAATATTTTGAAAATCAAGGGTCATCGAACGGGCATCCACCCACCTGTGTGTTGTCAGTTACCAAAATTAGCTGCTATATCATAAATTAGTACTACTAATTAAAATGGCATTTTTTCCAGATTAGTTAAATTCCACGTGTCTATACACTATTGGATAACAGACTGAAGACAAAGACTGCTAACTGATTACGCGTATACGAAGTAACAAAAAAGGCACTTCCTTTATAGTTAAGGAATTGCACTGCAAATACATGTTTACCCCTAACAAAATATTCAATTCCTATTGTATCCTATTTCTTATTGCGTGAATGGATCAAATCAACTACCCACAAATTTTTCTCAGTTAGTTTTATACACGGACAGACAGCATGTGAATTTTGTTTATAATGTGAGTATTTTAGAAGACAAGTGGACAAAAATGAGTATTTATAGAATTAATGCTCACTCTACTCGACTCTTTAAATCATACATATTTATACTCGTTCTCAATATCATGTTTTGATTGTGAAATATAAAAATTAACTTAGAATTATTACTTTTAATGATTTATGAGAAAGTGATCGTATCTCGAGATTATGTGACGACAATTTGGTCCGTGAAGTCCATAACTTACCTTATAAATGGAAAATATCGTAAAGATCACCAACTATTAAAAGATCATTAACATTATTTTTTAAGAGATACGAAGTAAAGCGGTACCATAAAAAATGGTCAGCACTGCTAGAATGTAAAAATCACGATGTTTAGATAGAATGTTAAGGATCTAAATATCGAGATTTCAGTAAAGAAATGATCGATTATCGACTCAAGAGAGTGATTGGCACCTCTTTTTGCATGGAATATAGAGAGCACTTTCAAGTAATTTATTCAATACCTATTTTTTTTTATTAAGGGAACAAGCAAACATAAAAATTTATATCTTAATAACATTATCATTAATTTCTTGCTAAAATATATGTGATGATAATAATGAGGTACCAAGTGAGAATGGTTTTTAAGAGTCAAAATCATATTCATAAATGATCGCCTACCGTTAAAACGTGGACAGATTTGAAAAAGGTCAGTAATTAAATATAATTATAAGAATAATAAATTCATCTACTAATTTTCTGATAATTAAAATAAAACTATCAAATTAATTTCTAGCTTAATATGAAAATAACTTTTTCCACGCGCCACATGCACAAAATGTGTCAGACATTGATTGAGTGGGACATATGAAAAATTAGAAAAGAGGATGAAACTACAGTCATCATCCCCAATCTTTGACACATTTTATAATTTTGTCCCCAACATCAATCTTTATTAGAGGGGTTAGTTTCCATAAAAAATCTCCTCAAAAAATACAATTAAAATGATATAAAAAATAAGATTACCCTTTATTTTAAATTAACAATAAGAAATAATTCGAATAAAAAAATAAAATATAAATGGAGCAAATGTTTTTCATGATTATGGACCTCGTAAACAGAACCACCGTGCTAGAATATGTGGGCAATTTCCTTCCCAAAAAGCATCATAACGTATCTAAACATAATAAATACAAAACCCTACAAACACGTGGTAAACAATGAAGACTGGAGTACGTGGAGTGAATTCAAAGTTGTTAGATAACGCGCTCACTGTTCATATAAATATAAATGGATGTTCTAAGCATTGACCCTCATAACTGGGATTTGTAGTACGCCTTTTCATACAATATAATAGAATTTGGACATAAACGAGGACAAAACTTGCTAATTAATTAAAGATTAACACATAAAAAATGAATTTATTAAAATATTGTAAAAAGAGGTCAAAGGTCAGGGACAAGATTGCTATAATTTATTAAAGATTAACACATAAGAAAACATGATATGTTAAACCTTGTTCTATTGCCCTTGACAGTATTTTGAACACCAATCTTCGAAAAAGAACAATTTAGCCCCTGTTTGAAATCCATTTTGAGTATAAGCTCCTGTTTGGGCCACATTTTTTTTTTCGTTCTCATTCTTATACTCATTTTCAACTACACATTCTTCAATAAAATAATATTTTCTATCACATCACTAACTTTTCCTTCCTTTTCAACCACATATTCACCATCACATCAACAAAAAAAAATGCATTCTTTTGAAAATAATGTGCACCAAACGGGGGCTAAAAGAATTTTTGAAATAGTGATTGATGTAAGAATGTGTGGTGAAAAAGTGAAGAATTTTTTTTGATTTGTGTGTAATATTATTTTATTAGGAGAATGTATAGTTGAAATGAAAAATGAGAATGAGAAATTAATGAGTTTCAAACAGGGGCTTAACCTTCAACATTTGATTATAGTTGCACAATCAACATTAATGATAGAAAGTCAAAATGTTCGATAAATTACTGTATTATTTTGAGTCTCGCTTAAAATTTCTAACACCAATTCAAGTCGTGAAGCAAACTCTAATTTCATAAAATTAGACAAACAAGGAGCATACGGCAATTTAACACGTATGGATATTTTCTATTATTGTTAAGAGTGAAGAAATAAATTGCTACTAGAGTAATAAGTTGGGGGATCAGTCGTGCAATCTTCCCTATTAAAAATGCATTTACTTAAGAATTAAGCCCCTGTTTGGCCCCATTTTGGGGTGTTGAAAATTTTTAAAATAATGATTAATGGGAGAATGTGTGGTAGAAAAGTAATGAAAAGTTTTAAATTTGTGTGTCATATTATTTTATTTGATGAATGTGTGGTTGAAATGAAGGGAGAAAATTAATGTAATGTAATGGAAAAAAATGGGGGCCAAGAGGGGCTAAATTGCTACTAAAGTAATAAGTTGGGGACCAGTGATGCAATCTTCCCTAACTAAACGCACCTATAAATACGTACAGCACCATTTCCAGCTCAGTAATTTTTTACATTATTTTATCACTCTAATATATACGTGTATGTATAGAGAGAGAAAAAGGGTGAGAGAGAGTAAGTCTGTTCATTTCCTCCTCCTTTAATGGCGTGAGACCGTACCAGAGTGTATGCTTGTGTGTAATGTACAGTATATATATGTATGTATCCTATGCGTTCATCTTGGCATGCTTCACCAACTCTTATTCTGTAGAAAACCCAAATGAACTAAAAGAAAAGGAAATATTATCTTTTTAAACAAAATGAAATTTCACCGTCAAAATCCCACTGCGTCTTTCCATTTCTATCAACTACACTTTGGGATTCTTAGACCCAGATGTTAAAAAGCGGTAATCTCTCATTGATTTTTATTGGGTTCTTTACTCTTGATCATCTCCTGTTGTGGGTCTTTTGATTCTTGTATTGTTTCGTTGTGAAATCTCGTGTTGTATTTTTCTTTTTTTCTTTTTTCTTTTTTGTATGAGGCGTGAAGATCGAGAAGTGTAGAAAACATGAATGATGATGAACTCGAGATGTTACTGGGCGAGATCCCTCATGCAACATCATCATTGAATCTTCATCATACACATAGCAATGTCCATCATCATAGTCTTGTTGATCATACATCGCATATGACACACAAAATGAATGTTCATGGTATGTATGATGATGAACTGTTGAGGCACAAATATGCATGTGCATCTTCCCCTGCCAGTGGGTTCTCTTTACCATCTGACGGCTCATCCTCAAGCTTGTTCTCTGGTGGGCATTCATTTTCTGACAATGGATCGCCAACTCCACCCCAGTTTGAAGAACTGAAGCCCCACCTGGTTTCTGGCAACGGATCCTGGTTAGATTTCAACATGGCAAATGAAGCTAATACAGTTGAGGGACGGAGTTTGTTGAGCAATTTTAGTAAAATGTATATTAGCCATGAGCAGGAGGAAATTTCACTATCCCAAAATGGTTTTCAATTACGTGATCAGTCTGTGTATGGGCCTATTCGAATGAATTTTGAGAATTTTAGAAGGGGCTTTTCGGAATGTAGAGGATTTAATTCCTTTGTTCCAAGAAGTCCTATGTTTGATGGTGAGATGGATTCTGCATTGTTGGCAATGCCGCCTGACTCCAAAATAGGTAATTTATTTGGACACCGGTATTCCCCTGGTGCATCTGAAGGAATGTTTGCTCGAACGGAGTGTGGGAATTCAGCTTCGAGACCTCAATTTTATAAAAATAACGTGCCGGCTGGAAATTGTTTTCCCTTGGGGATTTCGGCATCAAAGCCATCTTCCACTTTAAAAAGGCCTTCACTTGTTGATTCTTCATACTATGCTTCGCAAAATGGGACGAATCTGATCAAAGACGTAGATCCATTTCATTCACCCTACATGCTTCAATTGGCTCATCTAATACCTCAATTTAATGTGGAAAATTTGCTCCATTATCAGCAACCCGTGCCTAATGGAAGAAATAGATTACCTTCTCGTGTTAAAGTGCCTCATGGGGGTGTTGAAGCTTTTGCCGGAGAGGACAGTTTGATCCTTCAAGGGGACGGTTTAAATTATGCAATTCACAGAGGATGTGGACGCCCCAGTGTACAAAATGCTAAGGGTTTCATGCATGAGAGTGGCACTGGAAAGCCGCAAGAAATTGCAGGTCTCCAAGAAAGTGGCCTGACTGCAAGGATGCATATCCCTTTCTCCTTGCCATCAAAGTGTAGCTCTCTGACAGAAGCTCAAGGATATATATATCACATAGCTAAGGATCAGCATGGATGCCGATTTTTGCAACGGATGTTTGATGAAGGGACTCCGAGAGATGTGCAGATAATATTTAGTGAGATAGTCGATCATGCAGTTGAACTTATCACAAACCCATTCGGGAATTACCTTATGCAAAAACTGTTGGATGTGTGCAATGAAGAACAGAGACTTCAGATTTTGCTTAGGGTGACTGAAGTTCCAGGGGAGCTTGTTAGGGTCTCTCTCAATACACATGGGTAAGTCGCCCACATTTTGCTTTGCGCTCATCACTCTTCATGTTGGTTAACCATTTTATTCTTTTTGTATCAGCACTCGAGTGGTCCAAAAGTTGATTGAGACCCTCAAAACAAGGCAGCAAATTTCGCTAGTTATTTCAGCCCTTGAGCCAGGCTTTCTTGCTCTCATTAAGGACCTAAATGGTAATCACGTTGTGCAGAAATGCTTGCAATGTTTTACCAATGAAGATAGTAAGGTACTTGCTTCTCTTTTTAAAATTTCTTGAGCTAAAAAATATTTAGAGGCTTGCAATATATCACTCCATCTACCATTTTGATGTCATGTGGCCATGTCACTCAATTTTCTGCTACATGTACTGATCATAAGCTCATAACTAAACTTTGTGTCTAGATTGAGCGTATCTCCATCATGATTTGTAGGCTTTTTTTCTGTTCATTTCCCTAGTGTTCATCTTTTGTGTTCATTTCTGTCATTTGTATGTTTGTACGTTGAATTTAAAATAATAAAGTAGAAATTAATCGGGAGAAATTTCATCTTGCATTATGATTCAATATCTGTTGTCGTTTTACATACAAAGAACGTATATGGTTGATACTTGATATGGTTCGTCTTATAGTCATTTGCTATACATCTCCCGTCTTCTTCACTCACTATGAGATTGACACAGCTTTGACAATTCCATGGAATTTCTCAATTGAAATTATTTAGAAATGAAGCTTAGTTTGTTTTGAATGAAAAACAGACGGATAGTTAGTCGTCATCCTCAGCCCTCAAACCAAGATACGGCTATTAATTGTTTGGTGCTATCAAGCCATCAGACACGAAACTCATCATTGAATGTGAGACTATTGCTGAACGATGGATATACATAGCTCAGCTGGTTTCTGAGACCTCATAGAGAAGTTTTTAGGCAGTCAATGTTGAGTAACTGACAGTAATGTTTTATAACATGCTCAATCTTTTTCTTCCAGATCCCCACATAGAAAATGTGTTAAGAACTGTTCTTCCTGCTTTGTCCAGTATTTCTTTGCACATTTTCCGTAACTAATTTAAAACTTGATAGCTTTCTCATCAGTTGTCTGATGCACTCTCATTTTAGAGTTCAACAGTGTAAATCTGTGAGGGCTGATGCTTCTAAAAGACTAAAACTAATGTGATATGATCACAAACTAAGTACATAAATCAGTCCTCTCCTCAAAGGAAAAAGAGAATAAGTAAGAAAGTATTACAGTTCCCTGATTTATCATGCGATATGATGAATCCAGTTGATGGCCCTGTGGTAAGCAGTCCTTCCCAAGTGGTGCAAGTTAGAGTTATATTCTGAGTCAATATCCATTCCTTCCCCAAAACGACTGCTCAAACAGTAGGTAACTATGACAATTGGACTAGAGAGAAAATTTATCGGTACAAATGTAACAGTGGGGGTACTTGTATTGGTATGCTGGTAAGTATGTGTGTCCAGCTGGCAACATCAATTTTCTTTGAAGTCATGTCTTGTGAGTTCAGATTCTGGACTTCTTTATTTGTTTATGCATAAACTGCTTCCTTTATCTTCTTCTGTGCATTTTGACAACTCTGCACGATTCGTTTATGCATATTAGTTTAAGAAATAAAATGTGTAAATCTCTAACTTATAATTCTTTTTAGAAAAGAAAAATTCTCCCTGTTTATTTATGGCTTGGTTTTTCTCCATGATTGTCCTAGTTTTTCCAGAGAACTGTAGAAAAGCAGCATAGTTGCTTCTTCACAAAAGTACCAGGTCAAAAACATGATTACCAAGATGGGGAGGACTTGCAAAACCTTTTGCCTTGGAAAGCTCAGAATCATTAGTCCCATTATTTTAGTGTGACAATTATTGTTTTCTGTGATATTGTTTTTTTAAGCTGTATGCATCATCATACCCACAAGGCTTCTTCTTGACAGACTAGTCAAATAAACTCAGTTCTGCCATTTTCTTAACTCGGTACAAACATTAGACTTGATAGTATCTTATTTACGAATATATACCATCTTTTAAAAAGTTTGAAGTTGTCCAGGTCAGGAATGTCTCCAAATAATTAATCTAGAAGCTCTCTAAATGCCAGTTTTTCTGTCAAAAATGGTCAAAATGTTGGTTTCAGGGGAGCATATTGATAAGTTTAGAAGCTTGTTTCAGTTTTATATGATCCATGCAGTATAGGGGGTTTGATACCCATCACATCTGTAATATGCACGCTAATAAATCCACTTGTGACTTTCCATTATTTGCTAATTGATTAATAGCAAATGTTGATGTTTGATATTCTGGAAATTCATTCTGATGCTACAAACTGTCAAGTATGTGAAGTAGCATAGCTGATGAAAACAATCCAGTTGTGATGTGATATGAAAGTTAATGTTGGCAGTGACTAAAATGTAAACCAAGACTCCAAACCTAAGGGGCCATATCATATCCCTATTCTTAAATATGTTATATTAATAGACTAAGTGAGTTACTTTACCATCTGGAAACTGAAAGCTCATCTACTCAGAAGTGGGGATGAAAGTCTACTATCTCCTGTTTGAAGTCAAAATGAGTGGCATGTCACTTCAGTCATTTCTGGCCAGGAAAGAGAAAATAGTTTGATTGTGGTTTCCACAAGCCACAAGCTCCACTTTTTATAACTTCAGACACTAGCTTGTAGCTTCAGTCATTTCTGGTTGGGAAAGAGAAAATAGTTTGATTGTGTTTTTCCACAAGCTCCACTTCAATAGCTTTAGACACTTCTCGCTGGAAAAGGGACTTGTTTGATCTTAATATCCTAGAAAGGGTCATTTCTGGTCGGGAATGAGAAAATAGTTTGATTGTGTTTTTCCACAAGCTCCACTTCAATAGCTTCAGACACTTCTGACTGGAAAAGGGACTTGTTTGATCTTAATATCCTGTAGAGGGTTTAGTTGAAAGGGATTGTGGCGTCAATCAAAGGTGTCTTGGAAAACCCAAATGTTCATATTAATAAAACATGGGATTCATGTAAATGATTTTTTGTTTGTTATCTTATATGGTTAATATGGTCACAAAACCAAATTCAGTTGGCTAACAAATGGAAACTTAGCATTATGTGGTGACTAAAAAAATTGATTTTCTTAATGTAAACCTGAACTCCATAACCTAAGGGGTCATATCCCTTTGCTTAATCCACTATATTCATATCCCCATCCGGAAACTGAAAGCTTATCATCTCAGAAGTGGGGATGAAAATCTACTACTACTGTTTGAAGTCAACATGTGGGGCATGTCACTTCAGTCATTTCTGGCCAGGAAAGAGAAAATAGTTTGATTGTGGTTTCCACAAGCCACAAGCTCCACTTTTTATAACTTCAGACACTTCTGGCTGGAAAAGGGACTACAGTTTGATCTTGATTTCCCGTAGAGGTTTAGTTGAAAGGAATTGTGTCATCGGTCAAAGGTTTCTTGGAAAACCCATATATTAACATTAATCAAAAACAGGACTTGATTGATTTTTTTATTTTTTTTTGTAATCTTATATGGTTATTGTTGTCGGAAACCAAATTCAGTTGGCTCACCAATGGAAATTTAGCATTGTGTGTTGATAGAGTTGATTTAACAGCTTCCTGTTAAGTTCTCACAGATTATTTTTCTATTTTACTTCAAGCAATCCAATTCTGAACTTACAGTAATCGTAATTGCATTTGCAGTTCATTTTTGTCGCTGCTGCAAAGTTCTGTGTTGATATTGCAACGCATCAACATGGATGCTGTGTTTTGCAGCGTTGCATCAGCCATTCAACTGGAGAACATTGGGAGAACTTGGTTGCGGAAATTTCTGCAAATGGGCTTCTACTTGCTCAAGATGCATATGGGTAACTATATTCAAAACGGATACCAATAAGCTGTTTTAGGTTTCATCCATTTACATTTGCTGGTGTAGTTTTTGCAGTTCTTGAAATAAAGCACGACAGATTTTGTTTAAACTTTTTTCATCACTTGGTGGATTATCATATATGTAATCACTAAAACCAGAACCTTCAGTTATTTAACTTTAGATGCCCAACACTTCGTCTACAAGTCTTGGTATTCTTGTTGAAGATAGAAGTGTCAATTTGAAGTTTCAAGTGTTCTTGACACATCCTTGCCGATTTTGAGACAAGGCGGTTTTCAAATATATTTTCTTTTCCAGATCCTTATTTTTGATGAATTGGTCAATCATCATTGAGAAGATTTGCTAACTATAAACCTTCGTAAGTTTAGGTGTACTTTTAGCATTGGGTAATTTATATCATGTTCAGTGGATCCAGCTTGAAGTGACACTGAGGCCAAGTTTTCACTCCAGAGTCTATTTTCTTTTGAGCGTAATAGCTATTTTTTTTTAAAATCATCATTTAGGAATGGGTAATCTCTTATATTTCACTTGCTTGATGGTCTTTTTTAGCTCGGCTCTAGATAAATGTTCAATTAATTTTCTTATTTTCATCAAATTCTCATTAATGGCAAAAACTGTTTCTAGATTTTCTACGAGTTATGCATTTCTTTCTCTACCAATATATATGTTGATTTTGTGACTCTTTCAATATATTTTTATCTTAAGGTGGGATTTAATGTTTACTGCAGAAATTATGTTGTTCAATTTATTTTGGAGCTCAAGATCCCATCTGTCACATCCAAGTTGACATCTCAGTTTGAGGGTAACTATGTACATCTCTCTACCCAAAAGTTTAGTAGCCATGTTGTTGAGAAATGTCTTGTGGTATGTAACGATGAAGCCCGGTCAATGATCATCCATGAATTGCTCTCTGCAACTTATTTTGAGCAGTTGCTTCATGATCCACATGCAAATTATGTTGTTCAAACAGCTATACGGGTTTCTGAGGTACTCTATCCATGGTCTATAGCAAAAATTCTTTTCAGAACTGCATCATATTGCAATTTTCAGTAATATCTAGAATCCTTAGTTGTGAAGCACACTAAAGGTTGCACTTAACCACTAAAACTGCCATTATATGGATCAGCTAAGATAATGTTTTTGCTTCTATGACCATATGATATTTTCACCAAAAACTTCCTAAATTAAAAATTGTTTTAGTCACTTGTAACACCCTTGCGATTTGAAAGTTGAGCACGTTATCCTTTAACTTAAGAATTCATTGCTAAAAGTTTGATCTCCTGACTGGAAGCTTTCTTTATTTCTTCTGCAATCAGGGCCCCCTTCATAATTCTTTGGTTGATGCAATTGAGTCTCACAAGTCAATTTCAGGCCACAGTCCCTATTCCAAGAGGATTTTCTCTCACAAGCTTTTAAAGAAGTGACGCGTGGTCTTCCGTCCGGTAAGAAATTATGTTGTTGTTCTCTGCTGACTCCATCATTTCAACCTAGCACCATATGTCGAAGCTGGTTCGTCATCTGTTCACAAGTGCCGGTGAATGGATCTTTTGTCAATTTTGTTGAAGAATATTTGCTTAATCGGGGTTTACTTCCTTCCAGAGTGTAAAGGATAGTCAACTGTGCTTCTAGTTGATTGAAATAGAATTTTTGCTATCGATGTACCTTCTGGATAATTTTTTATCTCCTCTTGTGTGATTTTCACTCCCGTGGATGTACAGGATGTTCTTTTGCTGTACTGTGTCAAGGCAACTTGGATGTTTGTCTCATATTAGTCGTTTTTTTAGTACTTGGATGTGATAGGAGTGCATCGCTTTTGGGTTTTTCCTTTATCTTAGATATGTTGATTCAAGAAACTTGCTACTTCTTAAAGTTTCTCGTGCATGCTGGATATGTTTATAATGTGCATTAAGCGCTTTTGTGGTAGTCAGTGACCGAGCAATATACGAATGATAATTTCATTTTCTTCCGTAGCATCTCCCATGCTATCCATTGTCTTTTGATCACATGAGAACTCTTTACACTCTAGAAGGGAGGGTGCATAATTGGATTTTATTTTAAAATTTCATGTTTTAATTATGATATTAGTGTGGGGGTATTAGCACAAACTGACTAGGTGTGTATGCTTGATTCTTAATACCGAATTTTCATTGTTCGTGTTTTAAGATTGTTTCCTACATTACTCCTATTTCAAGATTGTTTCCATCGTTACTCGTATTTGCTATTCAAACTCTTTCAACTTCAGTTTTTTTAATTTCCAAAACGCAAGAATGTATGTAAAAGTTTTATCTATTAAGAAACTCTTAGTCTGAAACTATACTAAGAAATTTAGGGTGCGTTTGGTTTGTTATTCACACTTTTTCGTTTTGTAAGACACTAGAAACGTGTTTGGTTTGATGTTATTGAAAATGCATTTTTGAAAACAATGTTAAACTTGTAATATAAAACTTTAAGGTCCATTTGGTTTGTGTTTTAGTTTTCAGTTTGCATTTTTTGAATCTGTTTTAAGATTATTAAAAATGTGTTTAGTTTGTTATCTTGAAAAATTATTTTCTCAAAACAAAAAAGTAGAAAACATGTTTGATTAGAAATTTTGAAAAATTATTTTATCACGTTTTATTCTATAAAATTTGATTACTCAGTAACAGTATAACAATTTTATGTTAATATATTATTAAGTAATTTATACATTTTAAAGTTGATGAATCTTACATTATCTTCTCTCTTCAAAAGTAAAATAAAAATAAAAATAAATTGAGTTCAAAATATATGAAATAAATATAAAAATTACTGACATGGACTGAGAATATTCATTTAAATTTTTATGCAAATAATTATTAGGAGCTTGAACTATTTTTATTTTTTTAGAATTTTTAAGAATTTTATATTTTTTGAATTCTTATTTTTTATATTTTATAAATTAATTTTCAAATTTTTTATTTTTAGAACTTATCATTTTTATTTTGTGAATTTATTTTTTTGAATTTAAAATTTTATTTTTTAGATTTTAGATTTATTTTTTATTTTTTAAAATTTTATTTAAATGCTCGTTTTTCATGCTGAAAACACTCAAAACAACATAAATACATTTTGAGTTTTATGTTATAAATTAATCATTGTTTTTCAAAATGCATTTTTAGAAATAACAGATCAAATACATTTATAGTATTTTGCAAAACTGAAAATAGTTTAAAAATAACAAATCAAACGCACACATAGTTTCTTTATCTATGAAGTTCTTATTATTTGCCACAATCAAAATGGTGGAAATGAGTACCTATTTAAAACAATATACATACATACATATACTTCTTTTCATGAAATCTGCATATTTATTAGAAATCACACTCGCAAAAGATATTGGAGTGTGTTACATGTACCCATTTGTCTCTCTAGAGACAAGCACGTGTATAGAGGATTTGTCTATGTGACACTTGTATAGGGAGAAATTCTTGTACAAGTGTTACGGTGTTCTAAAAGGCGTAACGCGTGCCGATGCGTGGAAGTCAAACTATGAGTTAGGCGAGGCATATGCGTAAAAATGCGTTTTTTTTTATTTTAATTTTTAATCAATCAAAAAATCATTAATAATTAAAAATAATGCATATCAAATATCTAAAATAGATTTATAGAAATTTTATACCTTTTTTCAAAAAAATTCAATAAAAAGATAAGTTTCAAATATAAATCAACTTTTAAGTTTTAACTTAACAAAATTATAAAAAATAAAAAGATATTAATGCATGCCGACGCATTTGCGGCCAAAAATTGCCGTTGACCGCTAAATAAGGCCCCAAACTATTTGACTTGGCGTTTTCGATGCGTTGATGCAAGGTGCCGCCTAAACATGCATTTTAGAACGTTACTTATAAGTAGAATTACCCAAAAATATTCACATCCCTATAAATATTTATCTCCTTTAGTGCACATTTTAGGGGTCATTACATGTTCCTGGGAATAGGCACATCCTTCAAGATAAGAGAGGGGGCCTAACTTTTAGAACTTGATTTGGATGGACCCATCATAATACAGGTTTACCTTTTAGCCCTTGTTTGGTATTTTCTTTAGATTTTTTTTTAAAATTATTTTCAACATGTTCTTCAAATAAAATACTTTTGCAGGAGAACCCAATATTTTGTTCATAAAATCTATTCTCAAAACCCTTAATCATGTTAACTCACACACACTTGGGTTAACAAATTTAGCTCCCTATTAAGAGGATAGTAGTTGATCTATCGAAATACGCTCCATTGAATAAGACTCTTTCATTAGCCATCGTGCATTGACACGTTTTTCTTTCTAAGCCCTTGTTTGAGCCACATTTTTTTTTCATTCTCATTCTTCTACTCATTTTCAACCACACATTCTTGAATAAAATAATATTTTTCATCACATCAATAACTTTTCCTTCTTTTTCAACCACATATTCTCCATCAAATCAACAAAAAAATGCATTCTTTTAAAAATAATGTTCACCAAACGGGGGCTAAATTGACTTTGGGAGTATGTTCTTTGAGGTTATTCCATGTCTTTGGTGATACTCCAGTAGCAAGTTTGGGGTCTTGTATGAGTCATTCTTCCCTATGTAAAACTTCTCTATATAGTGCATACCTAACCATACTACTGCACTTATGTCTCCTCTCCATGAGCAGTTAAGTAACAAAGCTCAAATGCCTTTAACTCAGGAGCAATATGCTCAGCTTATGGCACTGCTGAAACCACAAACCTTCTGCAAATCATGTTCAACCTGTCATTCCAACTCATTATGTGATGGTAGGATGCCTAAGGTTTCAGGTATATCTCTATGTCTCTCTGCCCTTAACACTAAAATTTCCTAATCATTCAGTTGTACCTTGGATATTAGACACAGGGGCCACGAATCATATGATCTACTCAGCCTCTTTCTTTACCACAATCAAAGCTAAAGTCACATATCCAGTAGCTTTATTCCAAATCCCACTTCAAATGAACAGAATACTATCGTCAGTAATACGATCATCAGTGTCGATTGTGTTCCAAATCCAACTTCAGATATAAATTTCAATTTTGAAATTCCTACTGTCTTAGATCACACAATAAATAGCCCAAGTCCTTCTCTTATCAACACTTCAGACCAAAATGTAGCAACAGACCATTCAACAGAATATTCCCCAAGCATTCGAACCTTATTCATTAGAACAAAATCACGAGTCATCTGAACCTTCAAATACATATGGAATCGATATTGAGTCATCCCAAAACCAAGTTTTACCTCGAAGGTCAAACAGAATCAAGAGGACTCCTACACATCTTAAGGATTTTGTCTGCCAACAGGTAGCTTTGCTTCCCCCATTCACAAGTTTTGGACAAGCAAAGGGTCGCTGTTCCTTCAGGTAATCCCTATCCTTTTGAGACCTGTTTGTCATATCATAAACTCTCCACTCGCTTGATGACAAATGGAAGAAGAAATCTAGAAGGATATAGCTTTTTTTCTGTTATATGGTTTTCCCTTTGTGGTTAGTTTGTATAGATTTCCTTGCTAGGCTGCTGCATAGTTTCCATTTTAGGCTGATCTTCCTGTCATTCTTTATACCTGAAAAGGAGAACACATGAAAGAATCAATATGATGAGAGAATTCTTCTAGAATTCCTGCACTTTACATGCTTCATAATTTTCCTTTTTCCCTTTTCTTATAGAACCGCAGTAAAATTTTGAGAAATTGCAACATTTTCTATTGTCCATGCTGTAAAATAGAATTCCTCTCTTCAAATACTACATCAATTATGCTGTAAAAGCATACTCTCTCATAGTAATCAAATGACACTAGTTGGTATACTCAGTTGTCCAATCAATTAATTAACTGAGATGTCGTCGGCCCTCACCAGATTTACCGACACGAGCATTATAAGTTTCCGCGTACTTTAATTTCAACACGAATTTCAAATGCCATATTCAAAATTAAGACAACACATCTCAAAGGAAATTCTGTTCAAAAGAAAAACATGTTAAACTTAATGCCATGGTTGATAATTCTTGATAGCACGTGGTTTGTTTGCTTTAGGAAACCAGTGAGGAGTCTGTATCCTAATATGCAACAAAAAGTTCCCTGTTTAGGATAAGACAACATCACCACCACCCTCATTAATTTCATCGAAATGTCTTTTCAGGGTTTAGTCATTTCAAGTTTGGTACCAATCTTATGAAAAAGAACTGCAGACCAGAAACTCATTCACCAATCCTTTGTTGCCATGTAAGAAATTCTACTTAACCAAAATACTCTGGCCGAGAGAGGAAGAGTGTCTAAGTAAAAATGTCTGCAGAATTATATGACTGAGACTTAACAAGGTTTTACATTTGCATGTGAGTATTAATTCAAAGACCATTACCATCCAAATTCTCTTGTTCCCTACCCCCCACCAGACAAACACGTCCATATTTCTTTTGATAAATACCACGTTGTCAACATTTTCAGCTGGCTACTGTAATTTACTGTTCGACTTTATGTGCTAAACTTTCTTGAGTTTTTATAAATACGGTAGTACTTGGTGTACATAATGGACACCATTATGGTGTCCATTATGTACACCAAGTATAATTCTTATAAATAATATGTGTATGGTTCAAACTCTTTTCATCAAGTAACTACACACTTGTAGTCTTTGAAGTTACAAGAAATTATGGGCAATTGCACAATACAGGCAAGGGAAGCTGAAGATAAAAGAACTCCAAAGGACAATATCGTGAAATGACGAATATACCATCATATATAAATAAAAAAGAAAAATATTTTTTAAATTTCTAATTTTTTAATAATATATTTGGAACTCATTTGCACTTTTAAAAAAATTTGACATTATGATTGCAAATAGTTATTTATTTTTTTTATTTAAATAATAAAATATATTCGTCATTTCACAACTTTTTATTAATGAATTGGATGAAAATAAATAGAAATGATGATTTGCGCGATCAAATGTATAATTAAGTGTGAAAATAGCCAAAAAAAATGAAAGATATAAACGTTTTTCACAATAATAGTGACATGTAGGGACATTATGTTATATAATTACCCTTTTAATAATTTATTTGGGACGCATTTGCACTTTTTAAAAAAAATAAAATTGGGATTATAATTGCAATTAGGTCCCTCCTTTTCTTTTTGTTTTAATTAAACAGAATGATGTATTCGTCATTTCACAGCTTTTAATTGAAAAAATTGATAAAAATGACATTTTGCGTAATGAATTATGAAAGGTAATAGTTTTTTCTATAATAATAATGAAAAGTAAGGATGTTACGTGTTAATTACCCAAATATTTACTTTTATCAGGATAATTACCTTATTGATCACTAAACTTTACATAAAGTTTCTTGGGAGTCATTGAATTCAAAATTTTTCTTATTAGTCACTGAATTTTACAAAATGTAATCATATCCTTCATTCAATGATGTATGAAATTATATTTTGTAAAATTCAGTAATTAACGGAAAACTTTTAAAATTTTCAATGATGAATGTGATTACATTTTGTAAAATTCAGTGACTAATGAGGAAATATTTGAAGTCCTGTGACCTTTTGAAAAAAACGTGAATAGTCAGGACATTGACGAATATCAAAAAAGGAATTTCGGGAATCGATCCGATCCTATCTATGTTCACGTAAAGTTCAATGACTAATCAAGTAATTTATAAATCTTTTAGTTTTTTCTTTAGTTTTAGAGAGGTTAGTTGCAACCTTGTCGTTACCCTCGGGATATAAGGCTATTTTTTTCCTCTAATTTTGACGATACTAGATAGAATAAAATTGTGGGGTAGAAGTACATTCAAAAATAAAAATAAAGAAAAAGACTAAAAAAATATAAAGATTGGTTAATTACTTGATGGTCACCAAACCTTGCGTAAGATTTTCAAAAAGTCCTTGAACTTCAAAAATTTATCTATTAATCATTGAACTTTGCAAAATGTAATCTCATCTATCACTCAGTTGCAAGCGAAAAAGCTATTGAAATTCTCAATGATGAATGAGGTTACGTTTTTTAAAATTCAGTGACTAATAGGAATTTTTTTTTAGTTCAACGACCTTTGAAAACCTTTTACAAAGGTCAATAACCAATCGTATAATTATTCCTACTCTTATCAATTAAAAATTATTATTTTATGACTAACTCTAGCTCAAGCTCTAACAACAATGGAAAGATCTTTATTATAGCTAAACCAAATTATTAATTTTTAGGCATAGTGAAACGCGAACTTAGCCTATGTTTGATACACATTAAAATTTTCATTCTCATTTTCAACCACATATTTTTCAATAAAATAATATTTTTCATTACATCAATAACTTTTCCTTCTTTTCCAACCGCACAATCTCCACTAATCTACTATTTCAAAATAAATTTTTCCAAAATAATGTGTTTCAAACACACCCTAAATCTACGTTGCAGTGCTATAGACAAGAACAAGATTGAAGACAAGTTGAACACTCGAAGCATCGTGATGTTGACTTGTGTTATTACTTTTTTCTTTTGTAAGACAAATTCATGTTGCTTTCCAAGTTGGTTTTTGTTCTTTGCTTTTTAGAGTTCTAGTAGATGAATAAAGTGCCTCTTTCGGCTATTACATGACGAAATGATTATCAATAGCTTATTAACACATGAATATCTACGATTTATAAGAGATTTATAAGAGCATCTCAATGATGGTGAAAAATAGAGTTTTAAAATTTTAAAGTGGCCAAAAACCTCTCAAATGAAGAGGTACAAATTGTATTTTTCGGGAAAAAACACATCCATAAGAGATAAAAAATGGATTTAGTGTCAGTTTGACATGATTTTTACTTCTATTTTCGCTTTTATAGAAGAGTTTTGGAAGAAACTACCTTAATTTTTATTTGAAAACTAAAATTTAAAAGAGCATCCTATTATGGAAGTGATTTTAGATGAAGTCACATCAAACCAACTTCCTCTAAAAATTCTTCTAACTAGAAAAAATACTTTAATAAATCAACTTTTGAATCCCAAAAACTCATTTTGACTTTTTAAAAGTCATTCAAAATGAGCCTTTAGATCTTCCCATTGAAGTAGAATTTGGATTTAGATCCATCAGAATGTAAATTGGATATTAATTTACACTACTATTGGAGATGCACCAACGCATTTACACCAAAATATTTGCTTGGTTGCAATTTCACTAAAATAATCTCATGACCATTCTCATACGTTTGATTGTACCGAAAAGTAACATATGAAACTTAATATTTCTTTTAAGAACACTATAATTCAATTCATTTTATCTTATCAAAGCAAAATATTTTAAGATTTCGAAGGTGTAACTCGACCGAGAAGACGAAATTAGAAATTGGACTTGTGGAATACATTTCATAATAATTATTTTTAATTAAAAATGTACTTTTTAAAAAGTATTTTCCTTAAAAAATTAAGAAAAAACGTCATTATATTTACCTGATTACCTCTCTCAATTCCAAGAAGGTCCCTATTTAAAAATTGAATAAACCAAATTAGCACAATCTTTAACCTTTGAAGTCACAAACAAGCAGAACAAAACGAAATAAGGGATAATTATGGTAAAAAAAAAAGAAGTAATTAGAATAATTCACTTAAATTTAATTATATATCTAATTACAGTGGGCTCAAATCCACCCGGAAACACGTGCGGATAAACAATTACCTCCTGTCTAAATTTTCTCTCTTCCTAAAAATTTTATTTTTAAAATATTTTCGTTTGATATTGTATTTTACGCTACAGTCATCCATTTTGAGCGATTCAAAAATTTGTTAGAAGCTTGCAACGCGATCATGCATGGTAAATATGTTATGGACGATATTTAAAAATAAAAAATTATCTTACATAAATTATTAAATGTGAAACTATGATTATTATTTTTTCCTTTTATTGTTTTCCTAATCGATATCAATGTAAGAATTTATGAAGTTTAAACCATGATTATTAAGTTCATTTCTTGTGGCCATTTTCGACTTGTAATTATGAACTAATCATTTATTAATTTTAAACAAAGATGTATAACAAATTGTGTCGTGAATACTTCGATAAGATAACAAAAACATCACTCGAAGAGTGAAGAAACATAGTCATTAAATATATCAAAAAAAAAAAAAATCCTAAAAAAAGAGACATGTATGTCATTTTTTTATTGTTTTTTCACTTTTTTGAGTGTGTCATTTTTTTTTTTGAATTTCTATTATTTTTCTATTGTTTGTCACTTTTTAAAAAAAATAAAAAAATTATGTCACTGATGTGTGTCACTTTTTTGAATTTTTGCTATTTTTTCACTTTTTTGTTACTTTTATTTTTTTTATTGTTGGTCGTTTTTTTAAATTTTTTGTCACTTGTTTTGAATTTGTATCTCTTCTTTGAGAGTACATCACCTTTTGAATTTCTATATCCTTTTTAGTGTGTATCACTTGTTTTAAGTTTGTTTCACTTTTTTTTTTCTGTTACTTTTTTTAATATTTGTCGCTTTTTTTAAATATAAGTTATAGTTGTAATTAAGTAATCTTGCAACAACAAAATTTATACATAAGTTATTTATTTAATTTACTGTCAAAATAATTAAATTTTTGCTTGTAAAAATTAAAATACCAACGCATCTAAACATGGCCTTAAAAACTTAGAATAGTTTGTTGGGCCACAATTGTTAGAGTTGCAATAGAATTGGTCAGTCTTGAACACAGTGTATGGGAAAAAAATGACAGTATTTTTTACTTGAATATAACTTTCAGCGTGATTTTTTTAGGTTTTTGCTTTATTTAATCAAAAATCAAATTTTAATTTCACAATTAATATTAATAATAATATTTTAAATTAAATTAATCTATATACACACCCCACTACCTACCCCCACCAACTTTATTTTAAATATAACATCTTATCCAAACCCTAATCCATTTCATATCTCCTCCCTCTCTCACCCGCTGCCACCACCGCCTCCGGCCTCCTCTCCTCCTTTCTCTCTCCCCCTCAGATCTGGGTCTCCCCTATCTCTCATCCCCCTCCATCCCGTCTCCTCCCTTTCTTCCCCCAGATCTGTTGCGCGATGCAGCAGCGTCGCTGCTGTGCTATGCGACATAGCAGTGTCGCACTGCTGTGTCGAACAGCTGGAACCCAATAGCATCGATGCTGTTGCCAGTATTTTGGGTGGGTGCGTCCATCTCTTAGAATGGCAGTGGGTGTACGTGGATGTGCTGTGAGTAGAATGGCAATGCAGTGGGTGTACGAGAATGTGATGTGGGTGTGCGCTATTTGTGGGGGGTGGCTGATCTCTGTGTGTTTGGAGGCGGATCTATATGTGGGTGGCTGATCTGTGGGTGTGGTGGCGGATCTCTGTGTGTGGGTGAGCGGTGGTGATAGATCTGTAGGCAGTGATTTTTTATTTTTTTTGTCTGTGACTTTAGTTATTGAACCGTGGTGATTTTTTCTTTTTTTTTTTGGTTTGTGACCTAGCTTTTTTGGTGTTTGTAATTTAGATATTGAATTGTGGTGGTTTTTTTGTGTCTGTGACCGAACTATTGAACTGTGGTGATTTTTTTTTCCTGTGACCTAGCTATTGAACTGTAGCGATTTTTTTAGTGTCTGTAACCAAGCTATTGAACTATGGCGATTTTTTTTTTGTCTGTGACCTAGCTATTAACCTGTGATGATTTTTTTTTTGTCTGTGACCAAGCTATTGAACTGTGGTGGGTTTTTTTGGTGTCTGTGACCTAGCTATTAAACTGTAATGATTTTTTTAGTGTCTGTGACCTAGCTATTGAACTGTTGTGGATTTTTTTTTGTCTGTGACCTAACTATTGAACTGTGACTTCAAAATTGATAATTTGTAACTGAAAAGGAATCTACGACCCACATATTTGAAAATAAGTGACATGTGACCAATAAAATAATCTGTGACCAGCAAATTTTCTTAACTTGTGACTAATTAAAAATCTGTGACCTA
>CAIGRQ010286477.1:0-22782 GCA_903798375.1 Fraxinus sp. D2006-0159
ATAGCTAAAAAAGAAAACTCTCTCTGAAACCCATCTTCTTGACCTAAAATCGCCGCCGCCGCCTCCATTGGTGGGGCTTCTCTCCTCCATGGCTGAACCTCCTGGCCATAGGAAGGATAACACACTACCCACCACAAATTTGCAGAACCCCAATCCCACGAATCAAAACACATATGCTGCTGCGGTGTCTTCTTCACCATGTCCAAGTTCCCTCTTGAATATCTGTTGTTCCCTGCAAATCTGCCACTCCTTTCTAAACTCTGAATCAGGAGCAAAAAGAGCCATATTGAGATCCTTGGGCAGTGTCATATACGTGTGATCAAGAAGATTGATGCCACTAATGGCTCTATAGTATGGTCCAATTTATCAATTAGTCGAGTCACAGTAACCCTACCAAATTTTCGATCTTTTGGAACTACCACCAGCAATGCCACAGTTACTATTGACCTTCAAATAACGATCAACAAATTACTCTTGACATAATCAGTATTTTCTCCTCATAATCTCTCTTTACTTGATACTCGATAAGGAGTAAGACGTGAAATTACTATTTAGTAAGGAGATATCTCGTAATTGATCGGATTATATTGACGAAGGGATTATAGTTTTACAGTAAACAAACAAATTTAGTTTTGTCATACCACGTGACATTTTCTGTCACATGTATTGCCCTGAGACATTGCTAGATGTCAATCTGGGACGACAGATATGAATTGATGATAAATTAAAGGGGTATTTTAATTTATTAATTTGATTAGATCAAAATAATAATTCATGTCGTTAGACATCGTGATCGGGAACCTAATGGGTCATACACAAAAGAGAACCAGAAAAATAAAATTTATCAATTAATTAATTGACAAGTGTTGGATAATTAATTATTTGAGTAGCTCATTAATAGGCCAGAATCAATTAATTTAATTAATTAATTCATGGACCATATTTAATTAATTTGATTGATTAAATATTGGACCGGGTTAAGTTAAAGAGAATGGCCAGCCTCTTTAGACTTATATTAACAAGCTGCTAAGGTTTGAAAATAGTGGTGGAAAATAATTCATTATTCTTGCTAGCAGGAGAAAAGAATACCCTAGCTGTTATTCTTGTTCTCTGTGTGGATCACCATTGGAGGCTCGACAATTGGACAGTTTGGATTGCAGATCGTGATCATTCGTGTTCGTGAATCAGCAAAAGAGTTTACAAACTTCATTAAAGGTTTAATTTCTATCACAATTTCTATCTAAACACAAAGAAGATCTTTGTATGGGAATTGAAAGTTGTTTTACTTTTCGCTGCGCATGATTAAGTAGATTCCCAACAGATTCACATAAATGTTCGTGAGTTTGCTTGTTTATTCCTTAGTATTTATTCTTTAACAGTCACCATCCATGCTAGGAGAACTAATAATAACACACGTTAAGCAAAAATTAAAAGAGATGATGGGTCGTAAGATAGTAGAGTCCATAGCTAAAAATTGGGGCAAGCATAAGTAGCTAGTTTTGGATGAAGATCATTTCTCGTTAAAGGTAAGGGCTAGATTTGAGCAATCAAAAATGGAGAAGTTCAATTAATCAATTGTGGTTATTCTAGTGTTATTATATGTAGAAGATTTCTACCTACCTTTGGGTGTGAGGTGAGGAATTGGGTAGCCACGTTATCACCTAAATCAATTCAGACATTTGATGACTTTTCTTAGCATTATGCTATGTACTTCGCCACGAAAAGGGAACTAATTAAACACCTATTGGTCTCATACAATTAACTCATGAAACAAATGAGCAGATAAAGGATTTCATTGCTCGTTTCAATAGAGTAACTTTGGGAGCTAATGACCTACAATGTCGATGAATGAGACCCATAACAACTACTTTATGGTGTTATTATGAAAACTCTATCGGATTTTACATGAGTTGCTCAGGATGAGTGATAAATATGTGGATGCTGAAGAGGCTTGTCTGATAACCAAAACTCAAAAGGATCTTATGGATCCTTAATCCAACAAAAGGAATTCTTGAAATGAATCTCGATTGTGAGATGACAAGGGTAAACATAAAGTAAACTGTTGTGGCCACCACCGATCTAATGAAAGAATGAAATTGAATTAAACTCCACAAATTGCATCGAAATTAACGTGTTGATGGAAATCAAACAACTGAAGAAACTAAAATGATCTCAAAGAAATATGGCTTCTTCACATAATACGGAAGATGTCGACAATTGAAAGATGTCATAACACGGAAGATGTCGACAATTGAAAGATGAAATGGAATGCTTGATAAAAAGGGGGCTATCTCTTGAGATTTGTCAAATCAAATCATGGAAAAGATTAAGTAGCAGAGAAGCAGCATCACTTATCCAAGAGAGAGCGGAATAATAAGCATAATATTTGAGAGAATAGAAATATGGTGAGACTTTAGTTTTACAAGAAAAAACTATGCACAATCTATTAGGTCATGTTCGATGGAAAGTCAAGGTGCATATGGTCAAGATATTGTTTTTCAATGATGATGACTTGGTAAGTATCACTTGCCCCCCATGATGATGCCCTTGTAAATGTTGGAGATATAGCAAACTTTGAAGTGCATATGGCAGTGTTGTCAATGTATTTGTAATCATTATGTCATATGTTCAATCAATTTTTAATGTAAACACTTTTAATATGATTTATGCATTTTATTAATGACAAGTCTATTATTTAATTTAATTATTATTCTAATAAATTAAATTAATAGAGTTCTTAGATTCAGTCTTAGTAACTTGTTAATCAACAAAAGTTATGATTGTGAAAAACAAATTACAAATAATATGATTGAAATTTAAGTGAACGTTAGTAATAACAAAATATGGATATTGTTATTGTGAACCGTTGTGTTGTGTTTCTAACTTGTGAAATGAGTAGATGATGTCACAAGCTAACATGAAAGAGTTCATGGTTCCACAGATATAATAAACTGATTAGATGAGCAAGAGTATGTGCCTACACGGATTGCAGTAAAAACTCACTTGGGATGTGACAGTTACTTGATAACTATTAGTACACACTAGCTCCACGTAAATCTATTAAGACCATTGTTTTCCTCGGAGATACAAATTCCTAATTACTAATAATACTTACTGGTCTAGCTTAATGACCATAATACCTATGCAGAAGCTAAGTAAAATGTTGACTCAGGGATGGCAAAAAACCGTAGAATACATTATGATCTCCATCTCTTAAAATAAATTTTAGACTTTGTTGAATCATCCATGGATGGGATGTAACCTTTGATTAGAACACACTGGGCATGCTTTAATTGTAAAAAGGTTGACATGGATGGTAATGTAGCTAGTGGTAGCTCTATTACTATAACTAAAGACAAAAGGTTGAGTTTGATATTAGCTACGTTCGGATTCTACTTTTTTTTTTAGTTAAAGGAGGGCGGGACCTCCGAGATTTTATTAATTTGCCCTCACTTGTGACGGAGTAATACCGTGGTTTCATGAAAATAATGAAAGGAATAAATGAGGAAGTACTACTTCCCTTACAATGAAAAAAATGACGAAAATTAAAGCAGTAAACGAGGAAAACCTACTTCATTTACAATAAGAACAAACGTAAATTTAGGCAAAAATAAGAATTGGAAATAAAATCAAAATTAAACTCTGATACTGGGCAATCCATGTCTGTCAATTTGTACTAGTGCCCTAATATGTCGTGGTAGGTCATGTGCTCCATATATCTGGTATCATCGATGATCTCAACCCTCAGCAGTAAGAGCATTTGCAACATGATTTCCTTCTCTGTAAATGTGAGAAATTGTATATCTTTCGAAGGATATGATATATGTGATACGTTTGAGTATGCCCTAATAGCCCATGGTCCTTATCCTCTGGTGATGCAGTGAATAACTACTGTAAAATCAGGCTCTACCCTAATCGCTGAAAACCCAAGTCCATGAGCTAGTAGATCCCATCAAGAATAGCCCGGAGCTCTGCCTCTAATATCAAGCACGATCCATACGAAGTTAAGAAAGCCCTAATACAGTGTCCTGCGTGGTCTCTGATGATGCCTCCTCCACTCACAAAACCATCCTTGACGCATCCATTAGTATTGATCTTGACAGATCTTATTGATGGAGTACGCTACCAAACTAGAATGGGGGGAGATGAAGAAGGAGGTCTATACAAATACCAAATATGGGTGCAAGTATCAAATTCCCTCTCCAATGCATCACTCGAAACAGTCCTCCCATATGAAAAAAAATATATAAATCATGTGATATACCCTCCAAATGATACATTTGGCCACAATGCAAATTTCTCTATGTTTCACATCATTCTTTGCGGTCCATAGGTACCATCGGTAGAGGAATGATAATACGAATGTGTCCACAATGAACATAATGTCCAGAATAGCTCCATCTCTGGAATCTCTATCTGAATCCCTATCCTGAACTCATAGGTATCTGAAAAATATAAGTCTCAGTCTCGGAACAACACTGATAGCAAGAAGCCATCTGGCATCCAATCCTCCCCTGAACAACCACAGCTACTGGAATGAGGTCATGTCATAGTCTCCAGCAGAAGAATGAGACATTGACGGGCAAAATGGATCTCCATAGTAATCGGTATGAATCCTAATACCGGCGTCCCGACCGTACAAGCTGCCAAGCAGACTTGGTAACGAAGCTACCATCTGATGCCAAAGTGGTCTCACCCATCCAGTAGTCATGCCAAAAGAAAATCTGACATATTCCAAGGTGCCATGCAATGTATAGCTCTGTTCGGGGCCCAACTAATTTCAACCTCTTCCAGATAGGAGAAGTTGAGTAAGGAACTGCTGTAAATAAAGAGTGTGTCCCCGTACAATACTTGCCCTGTAAGAACTGGGCCCAAAGAGATCTCTGAGAATAGAACAACCATCAGAGCTTCATGGAGAAGGTGTCCACCACATCCTATAATCTCCTAAAGCCTAGACCACCTTCATCACTAGGAAGATAAATCTCCTTCCAGTTCTGCCATTGTAAACAACCCCCCTAATCTTTGGAATCCCATAGGAATCGTGCAAAGATGCTCTCGAGTTTCTTCGGGAAAGTTTTAGGATGGAAAGTTTTAGGAGGCTGCATAATCTAAAAAAGGTGTAATGGCATAGAGAAGAGCACTGACTTCAGCAAAGTAATACGGCCCCTATATGATAGAAGATGTGAAACCCAACCTGAGATCCTATTCCTGACCTTCTGGATAAGGTCATCATAAATGAAGCTCATCTTGGTCCCCTTGAATATGGGGACTCCCAGTTAAGTGAACGGCTGCTGCTGGTGTTGAAAACTAGTCAAAATCTCCAGCCGTCTGATCTGACTAATAGATGCTCATTTGGGTAGTATGAGTCCACTCTTGTCCCTATTCACCGACTGACCAAAGACCCCCCATAATGCTCTAGACAACCAAGAATTCTCTTGATAGACTGTTTCTGAGCGTTGAAGAATATGATCATATCATCAGTAAATGAAAGGTGTGAGATAAGAGTACTACCTCCATGACGATAACACCTAATGGGATACTCCTGAAATCTCTGAGTGAGTAGGCTTGAGAAGTAATCAGAATCTATGATGAACAAAGATGGCAAGATAAGATCTCTCTGTCTAAGCCCTCGTGAGGAAGGAAAAAAAATACATGGGCGACCATTTAGGAGAACAGAAAAATGACACTCCGAGATGCACCGCCTAATCCTATCAATCCAGATCCAATCAAATCCAAATGCCTCTAATACAGAATAAATGAAGCTCCAATCCATGCGATCAAATGGTTTAGTTATGTCAAGCTTGTGCATAGTATTATCCCCTCGCATTCTATCATCCAAAGTATGGAGAAACTTCTGAACCAAAAGAATATTGTCCCCAATTAGGCGACCAGGAATAAACCCACTCTGGTGTGGAGAGATAATGCACGGTAACAATGTACTCAATCTGGTGTTCAACAGCTTAGTAATAAGCCTATTGAACACAGTACATAAACTGATAGGTCTGAAGTCGGTCCATCTACAAGCACCGTCCCTCTTAGGGAGCAAGACTATAGTGGTAGCAGCAAAACCCCGTGGAAAATGGTCGCCGTCAAAGATAGCACTGTCAGTATCTATACTGAACATTGCCTCCCGAACTCATGAATCAAAGGGATGTGGTTTATAGCCAAATTATCATCCTCCGTCCAAAGTCTAGGGATGATATCAGAACGAATGGGGTCCAACGACAGTGTAGGAATAGATAGAAGATCCTGGTAGAATGCAATAGCAGAAGTCTGAATGTCAGTAAGAGTTGCTAAGACAACCCCATGTTTGCGTTCTGATGGACCTAATACACAATTTGATCCTACGTCCTTAAACCATCACATGGAAATAACGAGTATTGTGATCTCCTTCACATACCCAACATGAACAGGCTTTTTACTTCCAAAAACCCTCCTAATAGATAAGGTTCGATTCAAAACTGCTTGTGCATGATGTAATATGTCACGATGCTTGGAAAATATCTCCAAACACATGTCGATTCCACCAACGCAGGCCCTATTTCAGCCTAAATAACTTCTCCCAAAGAGCAGCCATCCCCATAAGATGTGTAGAGAGCGACCACTTTTGCGATAAAGGATGAAAAATCATGATGCTTAGTCCAAACATTAAGAAATCTGAAAGGTTTAGGCCCCAAATCATCATAAAAAACCCACTAAAGTAATAAAGGCGAATGATCAGATAAAGTCCGATTCAAGTGCCTCACAGTAAGCCATCGATAGAAAGCTGCAGCTGTAGAACTAATAAGTACCCTATCTAGTCTCTTTCTGACGCGACTGTTAGACCAAGTATACTGATTCTCAAGGAAACTAGCATCCTCTAAACCACAATCTAACATCATATCAGAGAAAGTAGTAGTACCTTGATCAAGAGTATTATGACCAGTGGGCTCACCATCATGCGTAATAATGTTAAAGTCTCCCTCAACTAACCAAGGGTCGTCCATATCGAGGGAAATGTGGTGAAGACCCTCCCACAATCCCTCTTGATAGTTATGTTACATGAAGCATAGACACGAGTCGGATAGATGGGATGTGCTAGTCTAGGATCCTCAACTCTAACGTGGAGGAACTGTGGATGATCAACAATAACGATAGTACCCGCATTCCAAAAAAACCAGATCTTGTTTGACTCATTCTGAACTCCCATGTCAAAGCGCAGATAACGTCGAATATATTTAAATCTATGCTGAAAAACAAAAGGCTCTAATATAACTAAGAGATAAACCTAATGAAACTGTATAAGTTTCTTCAAGCGCCGACGAGTAGCTACAATAGCTACACATCTCGCATTCCATATGATGGTATTCATTTGGATGTGCGTGAAGAGGTATTCTATGACTGACTCCTGGTCACCATCCTAGGAATTGAAGTATTGGTGGCTTTCGTATTTCTTTTTCAACTAACTGGGACAAAACCATCCTCATATGTCCTACTAATCATGCCTACCAAGTCATCAGCCAAAGAATGACGGTACGGACCATGTTGATGAACTTCAATATGGGAAAAAACATCAAAATCAGACTGATCTGGAGATAAGAAAGCCTCTATATTCTGCTGACAATATGCAGAGATAATAGGAACATCTGGCTCCATAAAATCCGATGGCCTCTCTAACATATCTACCAAAAGAAGGTCAAAATATGTAGAACTAGCCATTATAGGTGCACTGCTGATGGGGACCAGAGACTGAACTGCTAAATGAGTAGTAGATGTAATAGCATGAGAAATCTGAGTATCCACCCTAATGGGAGCAACTGTAGACTGGTCAGATGGTAGAGAGCTAATAATATACGGAGAAATATGACTAATAAGAGGTGGAGCAGTGTAAAGACTAGTAGCCACATGGTTAGCAGCTGTCTGTAGTGGTAATATTTTGAGGAGTAGAATGAGCAATCGTTTCAAATGTACTATCATGTCTCCTTTGATTTCTCTTAATAGGGGTTCACCTCATGCTAGGTGCTGTCAAAACATCCTTACCCTTACCCTTCTCTTTGGCCGGAACTGGACCTGGGACCATAGAAAGTGGAACAAAATGGGAGCCACTAAAGCACTTTGTGTCCAAATGACCAAAGTGTCTGCAAAGAAAGCAAAAGTTCGGCACCTTATCATACACAACAGGTTGCCAATATCCTCCCATATTCTCCCTCTCTATCCATAGTCGATCGGGGAGTTTACATTCTAAGTTAACTTCAATACAAACCCTCGCCTCACTTGGTTGTCATAGGTCAGAAGTGGCTTCATCAATACAAAGCAGAAGCCCAATAGCTTTAACTATAGCAAATAATGCGCTCTTGGCATGAAAATGAATAGGTGGTAATGGAAAAGAAACCCAAATAGGAGCAATAGGTGCCAATGAGGTGGAGTAAAGCTGGGGGTACACTTAAAGACCCGCATAGGACAACCATCAATATACCAAGTAGGTTTGAGGAATAATCGTGAATAATCATCCTCGTGCGTCACATGAATTATAATGCGTGCATCATCAATAAGACCTATCTCATAATCACCAATAAATCCAAAATGCATAAAATTTTCACGTACATTGATCATAGATGGTTTGAGATGCACAAATTTACCAACAAGTGTAAACCTATAAGCCTCAGCCAAAAATTGCTCATCTGACTCTTCAAAAAATATTGCAAGCTCACCATGATGGATGTAAGGTTCTTTAGAAATCAAACTATGATCTCTAGAATCCTAAGGAGCATGAACGATAGTAGTAAACGATTTCCTTTGACTCCTCTCAACTTGAGTTACAGTAGGTCTGTTATTGATGGCAGCAGCATAGTTTGAGGAACTTGGGAGGTAACAGGAGCACCGAAAGNATGTAAGGTTCTTTAGAAATCAAACTATGATCTCTAGAATCCTAAGGAGCATGAACGATAGTAGTAAACGATTTCCTTTGACTCCTCTCAACTTGAGTTACAGTAGGTCTGTTATTGATGGCAGCAGCATAGTTTGAGGAACTTGGGAGGTAACAGGAGCACCGAAAGGATTAATAGGTGGTCTGGTCCCCGTGGTTTTGGCCTGTAAAGGTCGATTCTGAGGTTTTTTTTGCAGGAAATGAGGTAGTTGAATCAATTTTAAGTTTAGACCTTGATGAGGGCTAGAAATTGGCGGTGAGATTTGTCAAGCCATTGATCGAAGGCACGGGTACTGGAGGGATAGTAACCTGAGTAGTGGACACTGGTGGTGGAACTAAATCAATTGGAGGAATGCATTCACGAGAGTTAGGAATAGGAGGAGGTTCAACCACCCTAACTTGAGAGATTAAATCGGGATTCGATTGGTCGTCAATTATATCAATAGGCATTATACCCATCATCCTTTGACCTTAAATTATTGTAGTGTTGTTTGAATTTGGAGAAAAAGCCTCACAAACAAGTTCAATTAAAACAGGCTGCCCAATCTTGCAAAATTACACCTTTGAGGGATTAATTCTAGAAATTTGTTGTTCAATTGAAGCAATTGGTTGATGACCTATTGTTAATCCATCGTCAATTGAGGATTTCTGCATCAAATTGAGCGTTTACAGCAACATAGAAGTGTCAAATTCCTTGGACACGTATCTAGCACACAGCGCCTAAAATTCAATTTGAAATTCATCGAGTTTGGATGGAAATTGGTGATGACCCATGGTGTGGTAGAGTGCGCCCGAGGGTGGGGAAGAAAGCCCATGTGGTCTGTGACCATGGGTACGCCGGATGGGGAAGATATCGCTATTGTTCGGAACCTGTATTGCGACAGTCGCGACTGGACAACTTTCTTAGAGAAATTGAGGTTCTTGGGTTACAAGTTGTCGGTGACCCATGCCTAGGCTAGGTGTGCTAGGTGATGGCGAACCCAGCCCAAGTAGTCTACCACCATGGGTGTGAACATCGGTGCCGGAATTCGTGTTTTTCTCAGGCAAAATCGCGACTGGTGAAGAAATAACAGCAAAATTAAATTGTTGTGGAGCTTTTTGTAGTGAATTGGTGGTATGGGTAGGGTCGTCTAGTGATGGGCAGTCGGCCAGTGGTGAGTTCCGACAATGGGGGTAGCCGGAATCTTGATTTCCGGCAATTCTCAGTTTAAATGGCAGCAAACTTTGAACAGAAATTTCGACCGCTGTAGGTGTTGGAATAAGATCTGTTTTGTGCTATGTGAAGCTTTAGATGAGGGCTGTTGATTGGTGGTAATGTCCGATGGCTTTGGAGGCCGGAGCTCGTCAGAGTTTGTTATTGCTCAAATCTATAGAAATTAGATAGATAAACTTGTATGGTAATTCGAGGTTACCGACCTCCTCTTGTAATCTGTAATTTGGATAAACTTCGACCCTTTCATTGAGGAAAATCACAAACATAAATAGGCCAGGGACAACTGACCTTTACATGACCTGGGACATGGCCCATTACTTGGAATTAAAATAACAGACTAGACAAACTAAAAGACACGTAAAAATAACTACCCATAATAACACCACTTGGCCCACTACAGATGACTACTTCAACTTAAATAACATACACAATTAATTCAAAACGACAGCACTTCTAGCTCATAACAAAGACCCATTTGTTAGCGTCGATTGAGGACTTCTAGGTCCTCCCAAGTGGGTTCTGGTTCCTCAGCTCCACTCCATTGTACCGAAACCTCAACTCCAGCCGTGTTCCCTTTTATTTTGAGCCTCCTTTGAAGAATCCTTTCAGGTTCTGGTGCAAGAATCCCTTCGGAAGTGATGCTAGGCAGCACTGTGCTTGGCTGGACTCCATCTCCAAGTTTCTTTTTTTTTTCGAATATAATGCTGATTCTAATTTGAGTTGAAGATCCAATGCCAACTATAGCCACTGGCCAATAAATGTCTATTACAATGGATTATCATAACCAATTAGTTACAGAAAACACATTCACGTGGCTTAATTCCTCTCTCTGCTTGCTAATTAGTAAGATTACAGTTTGGATATATAACACGAGATAAAAAAAATTCTATTCGAGCAGCAAATTATGCATCAATAACACAACATCGGATGCATAAGAAATTGATTGTTGATACTTACAGGCTTACCAAATTCGTCAAGAGACCAATTTGGTCACTAATATACCCCTTCAAGCCTCGAATACCAAAGTATCTGAAAAGATAAAATAAAACAAAATGTGAAAAGATAAATGGCCTTGTAGATTTTTTTAATACATATAGACACCTTCCAAGTCCCAAGCATTCCATGTGGTAGGGGCACAAAGATCTCCATTCCAACCCATTCTGTCAGGAACACGACATGATTCCTTCAGTGCTCTCATGGCAATTACTCAAAACTTCAATTTCCTCAACAATGTTAGAGAGAGAAAGGGGAATCGACCAAAGAGTAGAGGAAAAGTGAGGAATAGAAATTAAAAATTAGGTTTGTGTAATTGGGTTTGATCTCCAAGTTTCCTTTTAAGGTACGATACATGAAAAATAGGGTAGATGAGAGCTTCTTGAGGAAGATTAAGCTCGTAGGCTACCTGTCCGACCTTGCGGATGACCTTGAAGGGACCATAATATCGTGACGCGATTTTAAGATTCCTTCGCATTGCCACCGTCATTTGCCGGTAGTGCCTCAAACGAAGGTAAACCATATCTCCCACCTCAAGATTTAGGGTTTGTTTCTTCTTATCTGCGAAGTACTTCATCTTGGCTTGTGCATCTTGTAGGTTTTCCTTAATTAGCTTAGCAATAAACTCTATGTTTCTTAGTTCTTCTTCAACAACCTGGACTGATGTAGATCCCACTTCATAAGGCAGTATTTTTGGGGGTGATTGACCATACACGGCTTCAAAAGGTGTCACCTTTGTTGAAGTGTGTTCTAAGGTATTGTATGAGTACTCTGCCAGAGGTAACCACTTGACCCAATCTAAGGTAACATTCGAGTACCTTATTCATGGCTTCTGTTTGGCCATCCATTTGAGGATGGTAAGCTGTGCTAAGTAACAACTCTGTCCCACATAACCTGAGCAGTTCCTTCCAAAAATTGCTAGTAAACACTGGGTCTCGATCATAACAATTGTCTTAGGCAGTCCATGCAATTTGAACACGTAATCCAAAAAAACCCTAGCCACTATCAGTGCTATATAAGGATGGGTGAGAGGTATGAAGTGAAATTACTTACTTAACCTATCCACCACCACAAATATTACTGTCTTGCCTCCTGAAGGGGGTAATCTTTCGATAAAATCCATGCTAACATCTTCCCAGTTCTTCGTAAGAATTGGCAAGGGTTGAAGTAACCCCGATGGGAGGAGAGCTTCAACTTTGCTTCTTTGGCACACATCACACTCTCTGATGAGCATTCTAACATCATTCCTCAGGCCAGTCCAGTAGAACTCCCTTTTAATTCTTGCTTGTATTTTCTGTACTCACGTGTGGCCTCCTAATGGACTATTGTGGAATTGATGTAGGATCTACTGTTGGAAGGGAACTAATGACCTGAGATGCAACTACCTTTGTAAAAGAGTAGCTCATTTCGGAGTTGGTAACGAGATTGGTCCAGGTCGCCATGATGGTAGTGGCTTATTAGCTGTTGCAATATGGGGTCCTGTCGGTAAGCTTTCTTCAACTCCTCAATCCACTGTGCTTGAACTACACTGATTGCTTGGTTTAGAATCTAGTTTTGATTGGATATGGGTTTGGCTATTTGTGTGGAGGATAGGTTATTTTTTTGAGGTTCTATGGTCATGGTATGGTGGCTGGTTGGTGTTATTAGGTTGTTGTTTGGGTTTATTTTTTCTAGATAGTGGACTCGGGATAGAGCATCAGCTATTGCATTGTTCTTTTCACTTTTGTACTCAATTGAGAAGTCATACCCAAGCAACTTAGAGACTCATTTCTGTTGAGATGGAGTTCCCACCCTTTGTTCCAGCAAGAATTTGAGGGCTTGCTGATCAGTACATACTTTGAAAGATTGTCCCAATAGGTAATGCCTCCATTTCCTCACTGCCATCACCATGGCCAATAACTCTTTCTCATAGGTAGAAAGGTCCAGATTTCTCCCTTTTAAAGCTTGACTAAAATAGGCTAGGGGCTGCCCTTCCTGCATAAATACTGCTCCCAATGCTTCTCCTAAGGCGTCACATTCCACCACAAATATTTTAGTAAAATTATGTAATCGAAGCACATGGGGACTTACCATAGCCTTTTTAATGCTTCAAATGCTGCTTGTGCCTTATCATTCCAAGAAAAGCATTTTTCCTTAGAAGACAAGTAAGTGGGGCTGCTATAGCTCCATAGCCTTTAACAAACTTCCTGTAATATCTAGTGAGTCCTAAAAAACCTCTCAAGGCTTTGAGATTTTTAGGAGTTGGCCACTCTTGCATAGCAATCAGCTTCTGTGGATCAGCTTGGACTCCTTCTTTGGAGGTAAGGTGCCCCAAATATTCAACTTCCTTGCTGGCAAAAACACATTTAGACCATTTTGCGAAAAAACTTTTCAGCCTTTAAAATCTCCAAAACTCGTGTGAGATGCTCCACATGATCCTGCATGGTCTTGCTGTATATTAAGATATCATCGAAGAACACCAGCACAAACTTTCTCAAATAAGGCCTAAACATGTCATTCATTACTCCTTGAAAAGTAGGAGCATTAGTAAGCCCAAAGGGCATTACTAAGAATTCATAATGACCCTCATGTGTGCGAAAGGCAATTTTAGGAATGTCATCAGGATTCATCCTTATCTGATGATATCCCGACCTCAAATCCAACTTAGAAAATTTTTTAGCTCTCCCTAGTTCATGAAGTAACTCATCAATGTTAGGAATATGATACTTATCTTTTACGGTGTCCTTGTTGAGGGTACGGTAGTCCACAGACATCCTCCAACTCCCATCAGCTTTCCTCACTAATAACACGGGTGATGAGTATGGACTTTGGCTATTCCTTATGCTGCCATTCTTGATCAAGTCAGCTACCAACTTCTCGATTTCCTCCTTCTGGTAATAGGGATACTTGTAAGGTCTTACACAGGTAGGTTTACAACCTTCTTGTAACTTAATCTTGTGATCAACAATTCTAGGTGGTGGCAACCTTTTTGGTTTAGCAAATACCATTTTAGAGCTATTCAATACCTGTTGTACTTCCTGAGGGATACTGGGTCTAGGACTTCCCTTGTCTCCTTCCATAATTTGTAGCCAAATTCCTTTAGCTGTCCCTTTTTTTAGCTCTTCAATATTGTCTTCCTCTATTACATTGTTAATTGGTCTTTTAATTCCCTGTAATTCCACTACTTGATCTTTACACTGAAATCTTATAGTTAGGTCAGAAAAATTCCATAAAACAGATCCCAAAATTTTCAACCAGTCAATACCCAAAACTAGGTCACAACCACCAAATGTTAACATGTACAAATTAATCACACAAGAATAGGCTTGTAACTTTAATGGAACTACCTTACAGTAACTAAGGCAAGGAAGAGTGGCACCATTAGCCACCTAAACTGTTAAGTGGCTCTCTTCCCTTGACAGGTTTGCCTTCCTTGCTACATTTGGATCTATAAAACTATGAGTACTTCCTTTATCAATTAAAACCAAAACTTTCTGGTTATTAATTTCAGCAAACAGTCTCATAGTCTTAGGGGCTAGAGATCCAGCTATAGCATGCACAGTTATCCCTAACAATTCTCCCACTTCTTCTCCATTCATCTCTATCACAGCTAAGGCCCCTTCTTCACTCTCTGTTTCCTCATGCTCCTCTTCCTCTCCTTCCATTCCCTCCAAAAGGTGAATTTTTGGTTTGTTACATTTGTTGCCTCGGTGGTACTTCTCATCACAAAACCAACACAATCCTTTTTCCCTTTGTTCTTGCATTTGGGTAGGGAAGACTCTTTTGATGGGAAAATTGGTTTTTCTGGGGTGATTGAAGTTTTGAGGTTTTGGGTTGGGTTTATTTTAAGGAGCTGGAAGTCTTAGTATAGGGGCTGGTGCAAGCAGTTTGGGTAGGCTATTTGGGTTGGTATTGTGGTAGGTTTGGAATTTGTTTGGATTTGATCTCATTCGCCTATCCACCTCTTCTTCTTGTAACCTAGCCAGCCCGAAAGCTACTGATAGAGTTGATGGTTTAAACATTGTAACGGTGATTCTCAAGTCATCCCTTAGCCCACTCAAAAAGGTACTAATTCTAAACTCTTCAGATAAGCCACTGATTTTGTTAGATAACATTTCAAATTGTGTTTGATATGCCTCAACAGTACTCATTTGTTTGAGTTTAGTGAATTCTCCCACTGGAGCCTCATAGGCTGGGGCTCCAAATCTCACTTCTAAGGCTGAAACAAAATCATCCCATGAGTGGACTGGACTTGAATCTTTTAGCCAACTATACCAGGAAAGTGTTCTGCCCTCCATGTGAAAAAACGCTATTTTTAATCTTTGGTCATCTGGAGTGTTATAATATTCAAAAAACGGTTGTGCTTTTTGAATCCATTCATCTGGATAAGTGCCATCAAATTTAGGAAAGTCCAATCTTAATGATCTAGCTTGAATACCCCCATTCCCTTCAAACAACGGATTGTTACTAAACTTGGAATTGGAAGAACGTTCCCTAGAATTATGATGTGCTGCTAAATTTTCATAGCTAGATGCCAAATTATTTATCTCTTCCAAGTACTGTGGCCAACATCTCCTTCTGTCTCTCTTGTTCCTCATGCAGGTGGTTGTTCTCCCTTTTTAGCGTTGCCAAAGCTTCTGCCATTTGTGCCTGCCGAGTCCCAGCAGCCATTGTCACAGAACCAAGGCTCTGATACCACTGTTATTGCTTAAATCTGTAGAAATTAGATAGATAAATTTGTATGGTAATTCGAGGTTACCGGCCTCCTTTTGTAATCTGTAATTTGGATAAACTTTGACCCTTTCATTGAGGAAACTCACAAACATAAACAGGCTAGGGACAACTGACCTTTACATGACCTGGGACATGGTCCATTACTTGGAATTGAAATAACAGACCAAACAAACTGAAAGACACGTAAAAATAACTACCCATAATAGCACCACTTGGCCCACTACAAATGACTACTTCAACTTAAATAACATAAACAATTAATTCAAAACGACAGCACTTCTAGCTCATAACAGAGTTGGGATTCATTTTTGGTGGAAAAAAGGCAAAAAAATCGCGCTTTTAATGAGAGTAAATTCCTTCTTTTTTCCTTCGGATTCTACTTGTTGTAGCAGCACACATGAATGTGGTAAGCAATCTATAGAAATCCATTTATGGACCGAAGTAAACCTCTAGGAGCTAGAACATATGTTTTGATTATATAAAGGTTTATTTTTTCAAAATGATGTTGAACCACATGTAAGTATATTTGTATTTTTGATACGATATGTGGTTGAAATATTATTGATCAAGTCATATTCCCAAACCACAACAAGTTAAAGTACAATTATCTAAAGTTTCTCCATTGCGGGATCGAAATTACTACTGACATTCTCAAAACAAAGATCTATAGAGAGTAACTAGAAGTTTATTTAGTTGTCTCAATCCACGTACATAGATGAGATGCTAACAAGGACTAGCATGGAAGAATCTAAAGTAGGATTCGGATATGCGTGGATAAGAGGCCTTATGTTTCGACAATGGGGGTTTCCATGAACGCGACACCATGTACGAACCCTAATGTATATTCTTATGAACTTGAGAATGACAAAGAATACACTTTTAGCATATGGAGGAAATAAACTTAAAAAGTACTTGGGTGTATTGATACCAACTCTCGATTCAATAATTAGATAGCAAACTTTCAATACATTAATGCGTTTACTTTAAAGCGATATCGAAAAGTTCCAAATTGGGATGATGACTAACTCTACAACTGAAGTCAAATACAAAGGTTTTTTTGTAGCAATCTCGACGAGGAATTCATTAGTGGTTCCCATCATTGTAGCTCTAGTAATAACATATTATTGTGACAACAATGAAATCATCGTGCAGGCAAAGGAACATGTTTAATTAATGATATGAGTATGTATTGAGACTCTACTATCTTATTGAAAGACTGTAGGGAAAAAAAATGTTGCACTGACCTCGAGATGAAGAATCTTAAGGAAACCAAAAAAGTAAGCTGAAGTTCCAAAATGTTTAATAGGTTTAAAATGTTCCATTCTACACAACTGTTAAAAATAAAGTAAACAAATACGAACATAAAACAGTAGAAAACTATACTTATTAAACAAACGCTAAATTCGTCTGGTTTAACCAGAATAAGTAAAAAATGTCACTCGGTGTGTAATTAACTTGTGCAAATTCTATTGTACTTGTTTACTATTTGTAAACATATATATTGGCCATGAATTAATCCCGCAGCAGGCTCCCCCCCAATAGGGGGCCGCCACGTGGCTTTCTGTCAACGAAGGTGTCAAACTCTTCTGTACAAGTAGCGCGATCGATTGGCCATTGCAAAGAAAACAGGAAAGACGAACTCAAATGAAAAGAAAAAATCAAATTCTCATAGGCAGGTACTGCAAATATAAAAATTAAAACGAAACAATCTAAGCCAAAACTTTGATATCCGCTCATGTCAAAATGCACAAACAGAAACAGCGTTGTGGCCACTGTACAAACAAATTCATGACTTTAAACACTTCTGAATTGCAAGACCATATAACTAATTGGTACATATACCAGGAGAATGGGCATTATAAAGTCGTCCAAAACTTCGGAATGGAAGCCCTTTGATTTGAGAACTCTTTGTCATTCAGTGAAATTCAAGCTTCACTTAACATGGCGCTCACACAACAGGAACCTTTTTCCCATCCTCAATGAAGAAAATTGCAGCCTCCGGAACCTAAAAACCCAGAAAAGAATTAGACTTTAGTTCATTCCACAACTGGATTAAATCCAAATGAAAACATGCATAAAATATATTATAATTAAATAAATACATTAGAAAAAATGCAGCTGGTACATAATTAGGTCTCCATATTAAGTCCTTGTTTGAGCCCCATTTTATATACTTGAAATAATTTAGCCCTTGTTTGGTCCCTACTATTTCCAAAATACATTTTTCTCTCTCTTATTTTCAACCACACATTCTTCAATAAAATAATATTACACGCAAACCCAAAACTTCTCCTTATTTTTTAACTACACATTTCCCATCAATACACTATTCAAAAATGCATTTTTTTTTAATTTTTTTTTTTTACAAAAATGAGGCTCAAACAAGCCCTAATGTTATTCACAACAGTTTCAACACGAAGTTAAATGCAATAACAAGCATAAAAACAGTCTTTCATTTAAAACCCATAAATTAATATAGGATACTGAACAGGTCCACTGAGCATCTGGATCTGAGTCTCAACATGTTCTCTGTTATAGGATTAAATAGCCGGTGAAGAATCCTACAAAGCATTCTAAGCAACAAATTTTGGTATGAAATCCCAAACCAACTATAACTGATGTTATCAATGTGGAAGAAGACGACGCGAAGTACTATGAAAAATTCTGACTTTGACATGGCTAATTCCTGAGAATATGATGGTCATGAAATAGCAGGACAACATACTTTAAGCTTCTTCAAAACTTATGTACAAAATGCATACCCATAAATAAACACCATTTATATATACAAACATACAAATGAATCACAGCTCTAGTAAAACCATGTGGAAATACAGAAATGCATGCCATTTTATCATCAGTTACTGTTAGCATTTGTGGTTCAAAATGAAAGCGGCCCAATATAACCAGTCCTAGGTATGATCATTTAGCATTTCCCATTAGGTTCCTCCACTCCTCCCCCAACAAAAAAATGCTCCACTGCAGGTGTTGACAAGTTAAGTTGATCAATTATGAGGGGGTGGGTTGAGATGCTACCGGATGCAAGTTAGCATTTGTTTAGTAAGAACTTTATAAACAGGGGTACATTTGTGGATAAAAAATGGTTTGATTTTTGACAAACGTTTATAAGCATGTTTATAAACACTTGCCAGACATATGCTTAGTAGATTTATTGCAGAACACTTGGTGAGTATCAAATTTGGTAAAAGCACAATTATTTAAGCTAGATTGATATGATGATTCAACAAGCCAGTTTAGCTTCAACACAGCAATACAGAAATAACAATATGCAGGTTGGCAAAAAAGGGACGGATAGAGCATATGTTTGCCTTTGTTAATTAGCATTTGTTGCACCTAATACCCAAAAAAGATGTCTCCTACGATATTTTTACTCAACTATCAGCTAAAGTTGCACAATACATAAAGCAAATGCCTAACTTCTGCTCAGTGATCACTATTTAATTTGAAGAATGTAAGGCAAACAAAATGAAAAAGGAACATTAGACTAAAATTTGAAGAGAAGAAAAAATGAGATCACATCAGGCCATGTATCTGTAATGAACTCCACAATGTCATAGGATATGTCTCCTTGAACATCAATTTGCTCCTTCTCAGTTGGGCCCTGCCAGGAATAATCCAGTAGAAAAAGAAAATTTTATTATAACTTTTGGCAATTATTAGAATCTAAAAGTTTTAAACCAGCAATACAGCACACCTTTGTGACAGAAGCTCCAGTAGCAAACTTCTTGCCAAGCTTCTTTGATGCATCACTCAGCTTAACCCCTGAGGTTGATACATAAGAAAACCTAGTCATGCTAACATTTGGGATGTGACGACTACAACAGAAACATAATATATGAAATTCAGAATCAGAAACAACATATTTCTTACCAAAAAGCTCTAGACCTTTCACAGTGGTGATACATTTCCGCTTGTTTCGAGTCATCTTCTCAATAATAACTTCCTGCTTCTCCTGCAAAACAATTCATAATATATTTAGTGCTACCAGCTATTGTGCATGTGGGTCAGCAATTGAAGAACACAATATTATCACAACATTATCACAATGAATGCTAAAGCGTGCTTATATGTCATGATCTCAATTATTAATGAAAACCAAGAAAATGCTAACGTTTTAACAAAACCTTGCAGTTGGGTCTGTGCTTTATTACCCCCCACTTATATTAAGGTAAAAGCATGTTTGTTTGTCTTATTGGGACCTTGAAGCTCCGGAGCTGATCCATATTCTTCATATATCCTGCGGAAGTGCTTCCACAACAACAATGGGCACTGGGCAGCTACTGGCCCACTAACCTTCGAGAAGAAACTTAGATGAACTTATCACCTAGGCATTGATTTTTCCATGTGACACTTGAATTTACTAACTTGACGGTGCTCCCTTCAATGCAATGGGCTAAAGATCAACTAGAAAAAACACCATCTAGAAGCTTTCCCATGGGGTCTTAACACGTCCAATGGCCCAGAATAAAGGTACAGATCGGGATACACTTGAATCTAACAATTTGCCCATGCTTCCTTCAATGCACAGGTAGGACAGTCCCATAATAATCAAGCTCAGAACGGAAATACCACCATCTAGAAGATTTCCCATTGGATAAGGACACATGTCCATGGATCGGAGTAAAGGCACAGACCAGCAAAAGTCTCAGGAAGCTTAGTAGAAAGCTAAACTCATAAATCCGAATGGATAACATCAAATGGTTGTTTTAAGTGAAACTTTTTCACAACTATAAATTACAAGCTTCTGAATTTCAAACTTCGATAAAAAAATTTTACTGAATCAAGAAATTGAAATAATGGAAATTGTAGTAGAAAAAACTAGAAGAATATAAGTTATTGACTAAACAAGCGAGGCTGAAGCGAATAAGTTATTCCATTTCAATGTATTCAATCACATCATAGTTCTAAAGATGACAAATGGCAGAATAGCACAAAACAATCTGTCAAACAGATATTTTATTCTTTCAATTGCATGCCTCGCACAATTTCGCTGTTGTGCATTATGTAACTCATCGTGGCGAATAAGTAATTTTATTCATTTAAAAAATATTCAGAACTATTGGATAATAAACTCTCAAGCATAGATTGAAAATTTTAAAAACCGCAATTAAAAATCACCCAAACCAAACCCCTCATGAACTCCCAAAACCAGTACTATAGAAACACCATAACCAGTACCCAAAACTCCAAAGCAGGCCCTAAAGGTAGAAAAACAGATTCTCAAGAAATCTCACCTTCTTTTTAATCTTTCCACCGGGTAGACGTTTTACATCTTCCTCCCTAGGTTTAGAAGAACCTGATGCGAAAAATGGAGAAATAAAGAAGACGGTCACTTGAGTTTTAACATGGATTTTACATACGTTTGTGCATATTTGTGCGTGTTTAGGTATGCATATATTACCGCCAGAGATCGAGGTGGACTGGAGCTGATCAGATACTTTATCGGCATCTTTCGCATCAGCCTCTGAAAATCAATCAATATATATATATATAACGAAATCAGAAACGCCTTGTGTATACAAAATGGATGGGGTTAGGGTTTGGCTTTTCGGGTAACCTTTGAGGAGATCCGGGTACAGAGTCGGTGCGTTATGGATCAACCATGGTTTGCACTTTTCAAAATCGGGTCCAAACTCGCAGTACTCCGCGGGTAACCCGCACACTCCGCAGTATAAAACACGAACAGGCTGAGGCTTCTCTGCCATTAGCGATGAACTCACTCACTCGCACTGTGTGTTTGTGGGCGGGAGCTTCGAATGAAAATGTCAAATAAAGTGAGACGCAAAAAGGAGGAAAAGAAGGGATTATTCTTCTTAAAATTGTACTTTTTTTTTTTTCTTCATCAGCGAAACCCCGACCATCGACCATCCCAAAGGGGTGAAGGCTCGACCATTGTGAGTGCGCATTAGGTAAATCCCTCTTTATATATAGTAGTCCGCAAACTACACAAGAGAGGTAAATCGTACTATTCAAACCCGATGCGACGAGCTTTTAAAGATTGGCAATTTGAAGATTGGGTGTACTTTTAAAGATTGGCAATTTGACTTTTCAATTACCCTATATTTCATATTGACCTATTAGAGGTTAAAAGACAAAAATATCAATAAGCTCAATTGTTACTTTGACTTTTCACTATATTTTTACATTGGCCTAGAGGTTAAAAGACAAAAATATCCTTAAATAAGTTATACAATTACAAAATATTGTTTTCTTTAAAAACTATTTTACCATTTTAGTTAACAATTGAAAATCAAACACTTCACACTTAAATTTCAAAATCACTAAACTTTTCTTATTTGTTTATTCCAACACAGATAAAAACTCTCTCAACTTTCATCTGCTTCAACCTCAAAATTTCTGAAATTTATCGAACGCTGAAAAGGAAATATTTCTTAATATCAATTAATTCAAATCAGTAAGCATATTTACATGTCTTATTTTGTTTTCATTAAATTGTTAAAACATTTTAATCGATAAAAACAGTCGGAAAACTTTTTACGTTTAACAGCCAAAAAAATTTATCGATTAACTATTATTTCGACTGTTAATAGCCGACTGTTTTTAGGTTGTTCAACCTTTTTTGAAAAAAAAATTTGTTGCCCCAATCGAGCCGAATGACTATGTATTTTCTTTAAAAAATTATGTTTCATCTTACAGATATGTTTGTAATGTCAGTTTTTTTTTTTTTTAGTGACTTCGAATTGGATAAGAAAGATCAATGGGTATGGAAATGGACAAGTGATAAACGTGATGGTATTCCAATTTTCATAACGAAGAGTACAACATATGCGGGAATGTACCATGATTTACAAAACAAGCTGAATGTCGATCCCTCTCAATACGATATGGAACTGAGATTTTGATTCAATGATGACTTATCAATTCCAGTTCCACCTATGAAGGTTACTTTTTATGAAAAAGTGAATTATCTATTTGA
>CAIGRQ010286509.1:0-10072 GCA_903798375.1 Fraxinus sp. D2006-0159
AAAACATGGAATTCACTTTCCCACCAAATAGATGGGAAAATGAATTCCACCAAATCAAGCAATTGGTGCATATGTGAGGCTTAAATGGAAAATGTTTTCCATGGCAAAAATTTGCCATCAAACAACCAAATTCATGGAAAATGAAAATTCCATGAAAAATGGAGGAAATCAAACACACCCTTAATGTAATCATTGCAAATTGCAGAGTAGAGAATGATTTTGACTCTCCCAACTCATTCTTTATTCTAAAAAGTCAAAATGGAGGATCTCGAAGTTATTTTTAAGCATCAAAAAGTAGAGAGTTTTTATTCAGTTCATTGTGGACAGGAAATCAGATCTGCTCTATAATAACTAATTCAGAAGGAATAACATCTTTATACGTAGAATTGAGAGCCAAACATTTCTGGGTACGCATAATAGTAGATTCAGTGGCGGTCTGGCGAATTTAAAGTGGGATAATGGAGTCCACAATCCATTGTGATTTTAATTCTGTACAAAGAAGAATTTTAACTTTATAAATTTGGCCCACAGAATTTAACTTCAAATTAACATAAATAACGTTTTTATCATCTAGTGGTAGCATCTATGGCAAATTTGTCCCATCCTTTGAAAAGAACATTTTATTTACCGACCTTTGCATATTATATGCCCAAATTCAATGTTTTATGTTTTCTTAATGAAGTTTTTAGTTATATTATTATTTTCTTCAAATAGTGCTCTCTATAAAATTTATTTTTCTAGTTTGTCCACTGTCTATGATAGCTTAACACCTAGCTTTTAAAAGTGGGTAGCATACCACAAGAGCCAACCACATCTTGTGTATTTTATGTACAATATTTTTTTCGGACGATGACAATCCTTAAATTAAATTAGGTTAACAATGTAGACCTAACTTTCTAAAAAAAATAAAAAATTAATTAGCTTCTTCATCCCACCCCTCATTCACCCCACCACCATTGCTGCTGCTACCATTACCAACATGCCACTGTAATCATGGAGGGATTCTCAGATGATTGGGGGAGAAATCCCCTTGAATTTTTTATTAACAGTGACATTGACGAATCGGGGAACATAGGAGGTGATTCCCCTACGAATTCTGGGGGATTTCTCCCCATTCGCTAGAGAAAATACCCCTTGATTAAGGAGGTAACGGCATGGTGGTAGGGGTAGGATGGAGTGGATGAGATGTAGAAAATTATTATTATTATTAAAGTTAGATCTATACCGTCTAATTAATTTTCATGTTGGGATGACGTGTCAAAGATCCATTGAACACCCCCCACCTTTACGTATTTACAAATTACATATTACTACATTGTATCATCATTATAAACTTCAATTCATTTTTAAGAAATTAATCCAGCTTGTATTGTCCAGAAATTGAATAATCAAGTAACATGTTACTAGCTTTTTTAATGTCAAATAATTATTCTTGACTCTGTCATTTATGGAAAAATTACTTAATTTACGAAAAATGGCAAATTCCATGCTCGTCAATTGAAAAGTGTCTAATTTTGATAACTCTTGCATGACCAAATTTGGTACCAACTTGTCTGTTATACCCTTAATGAAAAATGAAGCTTTTTTTTTTTTAATTTGTCACGAATTTCGAGAAGACTAGTATTTTCCATGAGAAGTTACATTAATGCTAATTAATACATAATGGATTCATTTGCTTTTATTATCAATTAGGTATTGACCAAAAATTTTGGGAAAAAATGAAGAAGATAAAGTCGGAAAGTCATTAACACTAAAAAATAATTATATGCTTCCAATTCATAAGAAAATTATATAATTTNAAATAATTATATGCTTCCAATTCATAAGAAAATTATATAATTTCATTTCGAAAAATTTAATCTTATCCACATTTGCAGTTGATTAGGCTTTCCTGATAAGTTGTGTTTAATAGTTGTTATTCTTGACATTTCATGACATTCTCGACATTTTTAAAGTTGTTATCGACATTTGGACCATGTTTATCTTGACACTTAACGCTTCATTTGTTCAGAACAAGATTTCGTTCTGAACATGAAAGTTCTCTACATTTCATAATATTCTCGACATTTTAAATTTACTTCTCGACATTTCATTAAGAGTAATATTATTCATCCCCAGTGAGGTCACGAACACAGTTTATGTGGCTTTAAATGATAGGTAAAATTAAACGACTTATTTAATTTCACATATCATTTAATGTCACATTAATGCCACCTAAACTGTGTTTGTAACCCTAGTGGAGATGAATAGCATTACTCTTTCATTAATATTTTATTTACCCACCTTTAGGGAGAAGTGAGCATTTAATGCATGACTGACATAGTACTTTTTTAAAATGAGTAGTATATGTTACATGTCAAGTTATTATTGGTTAATACAATTTTTAATTTTTATTGTGGAATTTAAAAGAGTAATGTTATTCATCCCCAGTGGGGTTACAAACACAGTCCAAGTGACTCTAAATGATATGTTAAATGAAAGATGAAACATATCATTTAATGCCATAGCAACGCCACCTAGACTGTGTTTGTATCTCTAATGGGGATGAATAGCATTACCCAATTTAAAATTGTTAACGAGGACATTTTGGTCTATATTATAGTCATTTTGACAAAAAAAGAAATTTTAAACATTTTTGCAAACGACTCTATTGTTTGGCAATTTCCTCTTGATAAAATGTTTGTACACAAAAGAAATGGAAACAAAATAACCTTTCAGAAAAACTTAGGAAAGGTCGGTTTTAATTACCTTCTCTCTCATCACTACACATAAAACGTGTATATATCCATCTGCAGGAGTATTAGTTCCCTGAGAATTTGCTCTGCAATGAAAAAGATGCCCTCAGGTTTGCGTGTTTGCTGGCTTGCCATGCGACCATATTCACTAGTTAATTTACGGTGAATTGCTCACCTCGTTCCGCATAATTTCTTGTCTTCGATACTTTTTAACGTAAACTACTATCGCATATTGGCAGAGCATCCCGAGCTTTACAAGGGTTAGGGTTGGAGACTATTGGTCCAGAATCTCGACATTCTGATTCAGTTACTGATGGAGCAGCTCGAAGGCTACAGACGAGTTCATGCTCGTGCGATGCGAAGATAGCACGCATTTGAATGCATGATGTCTCTCCATCAGTCCATTGCAAGTAGAGGTCAATTTTGGCCCATGCATAGATGAATTCAGTGCTCCAACATATTTCAACTTACGTTAGTCTGCGTAGCATCTCAAGGCATTAGCTCGTGAGGCCTTTGCTCTAGCCTGAGAAACATCACTATACTGCACCAGAGCAGTCAAAGCCATTCCAATCACATTTTCTCGAGTCTCAACGCGAAGAAAAATGTGGAATTGCAATTCCGTCTGTCAAGTATATGGTAAATTTTCTGTGAAGCTTAAACACTACCTATTTTAGAAGTGATTCAAATCATTCAACCCCAATTTTATCAATTAATGCACTATATAGGTGGTGATACATAAATAAAACCAGTCGTCAATAACTCCGGCCCCAGTAGGTCCACTTTTTAGCAGGTTTTCCTGAGGCAAAGCACAACGTACCTGCATGAAAAACAATATTTAGTGGAACAATGCAAGGCAATTTGAAATCAAGTAAATTACATCTGGTAATTAATAAATGAACCACCCATACACCCAGTCCTTGATTGTGTAGAAACAATTTTTTTTCACGTATGATAAGAACTGTAGGAATTGTTCATGTACCCCCCAAGCTACATCAGGAGATACGGTGCACTTTTATCAACAAAATTCTCGAAAACTGAACTTATATTATACCTTCTGGGAGTTCTGGCTGGTCAAATGGAGAACACAGGGACTTGGCTGCACCCAATTCTCCCTTTGTCCGTGCTTTTACATCCTTCTCCACCTCCTGCAGTACAAAACACAAAATTACATGAGGATAATTTCGATAAAAACAGAAATGTTCGACCGGCAAACATGCAACCTACTTTACATGGACCTAGCCAAGAGGAGCTTTTCTTTGGTCAAGTACATATCTAGAATGGCATCAAAAAAAGGTCTAGTCTTCATCTAAATTTTGAAATTTCAGAATAGCAGTCCCAGTACAATCAAGTAATTTGCATTATATTCTTCATTATCTTTTCTACTTGCCCTTCTGCTAGTACTACTGCCTAGTTTTGGTGCTGAGGGTTGGGATGGAATGATTCACGTATAACCTTGCAGGGCATGACAAATCAAATTTACCATGCCACATGAGGAGAAATAGATATCATATACCTCCTCATCACACCACGGAGCCAGAATCATTTTCTTTTGGATCAGTGCTTCTGCAAATTCTTCCCATGTATTTACAGTGTGAATGCAGGCATCTCTTTTTTGTTTTGCAACTTCAAAGAGACTTTTCTGGATGTCATTGAGCAAGTCGTTCACTTGTTCAACCAAATTGGCCATGGGAATATCAATTTTGGCCGAATTATCACGTCGAACAGCACGCACCTGATACAAAAACAAAAACTCAATAAGAAGCAATGTAAGGATCAAGTACGACAGAAATCATGAATAAAAATACCAAATGGGTACAACATTTAATTTTTCTTTCTTAGTATAAATTACTTTTAATTTATGTATTGGTAGATCTTAATTTATAAAAATTAAGCAGCAAAATATATACAGAGCTAGCAAATTGCAGAACTTAGGACTCTGATACCTGATTATTAGCCAAGTCCTTGGGGCCTATTTCAACCCTAAGAGGAACACCTTTCATTTCCCAATGTGAATACTTCCAGCCAGGTGAATAGTTATCTCGAGAATCCACCTCGGCACGGATGCCAGATTCATTCAAGGTCTTTACGGTGGCTGCACATGCATCAAAGATTCCTTGAGTGTTGGCATCCTTATAGGGTACAGGGATTACGATTACTTGGACAGAAGCTATTTTAGGAGGCAGCACCAAGCCTTTATCATCCCCATGAACCATAATCATTACCCCTATCTGCCAGAAGTTGAAAGAACAAGGAAAAACAAATGTCAATAGCACTGGCTGGCAGAAAGAAACTGTGCTAATAAATCCAGACTGGAGATTTACGGCCTGTTTAATGTTCAAAATTAATACTAATATTTTCTGTGAAAAAGTTGGAAGAAAGGAATGTCAGAAGGGAGGCAAATCCCAATTTAAGTCGCATCCTTTCCACTGCATTTACCAAAAAACCTTCAAACAGGAAAACAAACACTAATTTTAAGAATAAGATGATAGGCATGGTAAAGACTATTCTATCAGCCTAATCTTTGTCCTTTACGTAAAAACCATGTCATAATTGTTCAGAATTTCCTTTGAACAACGTAAAATAGAACTTTAAAAAAAAGTATAATGACAGAGAGAAAATATCCTGCTTACTGTTCTGGTAGTATAAGCCCAGGAATTCTGCCAGACCATAGCCTTTTCTCCCTTATCATTTTCGAAATTTATCTCAAACATTTTTGCAAAATTTTGACCCAAACAGTGGGAAGTTGCACCTTGTATAGCACGCCCAGTGTTCGGGATAAAAGCCTGGCAAAAAATGAATCAAATCATGTCAAAATTAGGTAACAGAATTCCATTTACAAGAAGAGAAGACTCGTAGAAAAATTAGCATTGAATAAGATAGTGTAATTGTTAAATACCTCAACAGTGGTGGTGTAAAGTCCACCAGCAAACTTCTCATGCTCACTTTTCTTGCCCTTAATAACGGGAACAGCCAAGAATTCTTCATAAATACATCTATACAATTCCAGAATCTCAAGGACCTGAAACAAATACAATAAGGAAACTGCTCAATTAAAATTATGAACCACTAAAACTCAGTGCTAAATCCTAACCACGCTATCAAAGCTGAAATATTACTCAAAATATTATATAGATAATCATCAAATAATTTTTTTCCACCAATTAGCCACAAAAATGCAAGTAGAGAGTCAGCATTTCAGCTCTTCAAATTCAAAAAACAAAATGCTTCCAGGCAGTATCATAGGAATCCTCAAGCCATTTCCTGGACTTCTATTAAGGCTCATGTACCCATGTCAGTCATTACATTCTTGAAATAAGGATATTGTAGAGATTTTTGATGAATATGACACTTGGGCATATGCCTGAATCTGAATCTAATACTCATACCCAACTCCATCAACATTGACATCATTCTTACCCTGGGTCACACTATTTCTATCCATTAAATAATACAATGCCACATTTGTCAACAGATTTTCTAGTTAGAAAGAATATGCAGCAATGAATGAACTCAAAGATACATACCCAGCAAGAAAATATTTAAGGTTGCAACGGATAGGAACGGGTAATGGTAATCACCATAAACTCACTTGAAGACAGCAATAGTACTCTATTAATTAGCATAATATTTTTAGGGAATCTTAGCGTTCCTTGCTCTGGCAACAAGAACTATCGCAGTTCACAAGTTTCAAGTAAAAAAAAAAATTCAACCATTGTCAACACCGAACATTATCGTACATGCACATATTTGGAGTGTCAAAGCTGAGGCTAACACAAAATAACCATGAACAAGAAAGCAATACGTGGAGAAATGAAGATGGCCTAACATAAAAAATCTAAAGCAATAGCAGCCTGATACCAGATACAGCAGTGGCAGAAAAAGTGGGCTAAAAATCTTGTACAGTCTTTTCGTGATATTAAAATGCAATGGTTTTTAAATTGTTTAATCTGAGGATCAACTTTAGGATTAACGTTTAGTCAAAAGTAAGATTTCAGAATCTTCATAACAAGGAAAAATCTGAGCACTGCAATCCATAATATAACTAGAAGTACCTCGGTATCCGCCTCCTCCTTTGTTGCAAAAGCAGTATGCCCTTCCTGCCAAAGAAATTCTCTACTCCTGCAAATCATAAAGATGACATCACCAATTAATAGACAACAAACCTAATTCTTGATTACTTGTCACAAGATAAGTGTTTAAATTTTTAGGTAAACGAAGAAATGGATAATCTAGGGGATAACAGATCAATTCGCTTATAGCAAATCCAATACAAATACTGGGACAAATGATATAGAAGCTGTATTCACCTTCTAATAGCAAGATTACCCAATCTGTCCTGTTAAAAAACCACAAAACTAACTAAAAAGACAGGCTCCCTGAAAAGCACCTGATAAATGGAGTAGGATTGCTAAACTCCCATCGAACAACATTGCACCATTGGTTAAGTCTCAGAGGCAAATCACGGTGTCCCCTAATCCACTTGGAAAAATAAGGATACATAACAGTTTCACTAGTTGGTCGAATGGCAATGGGCACGTCCAGATCAGATTCTCCTGACTTTGTAACCCATGCAACCTGTAAAAAGTTCAAGATCAAGTTATAACCAAGGAGGAATCAAAAATTACCGAGATTGCATTACTAATGGCGAAGATTATATTCCTAATGATGGAGTTTTCATTCCTAGTGGTTGAAATTTGCATTCTTCATGGTGGGATTATTATAGGCATTAATTTAGAAACCAGATACCATTATATTTTTCAGTAAATGTTAAATTTTAAGTTATTAATGAATAAAAGGAAGTTTTGAAAAATGATTCATGTATAGAAGGTCTCATAAAACTTGATATTGCCATTAATCATTGTGCTGCCTGTTTCTCATCGACCCAGAAAGGAAACTAGGCTAAACCAAGAGTTACGGTTATCAAGATAAAAATAGCTGATGTTCAATAAAATAACCAAAACACATCCAAAAGATACTTAATTTTTGCACCTAACTACAGATAAATATGGTATAACACAGTAGCGCCAAAAGCAAAGCAATCTCACCTCAGGAGCAAACCCCTCTATATGATCCTTCTCTTTTTGCAGAACACCAGGGGACACAAAAAGGGGGAAGTAGCAGTTTTTTATTTTCATTTTCTTAATTTCAGCATCAAAGAAGGTCTGCACATTTACATAGGAAACAGATTCAACAAGCATATCTAGATTCAACAAATGAGATAAAAAGTCATAGGAAAAAAAAGTACAACATTCTATGCACAACAGTGGTCCAATTTGTCCTCATGATGTGGCAGCTAATAATTTAGGTCTGAAAATAGGAAAATGCAAAACATTGATACTTTTACTGTGCCTCAAATATAGAGTTTGGAAACCACAACTTAAGTATATGTTATTTATGATAATAGACGACGGCCAGTTTCATACATATAATGCAAGTATTTACTAGTGCATAAACTAAGTCCTTTTCGCATAAAACTTGGGATCTAAAATGTTGAAAAAATTCACCATTCCATTTGGTGCGCTATTGAATTTACAGAAAGGATAAAAAAATCAAAATTAAACGCAAATTCATCAAGTAGCATAGTATCAGTGGAATTTCACTGGGTAATATAAGCTTACTTGCATGATCTCCCAAATGGACATCGCCCATGGCCGCAAAATGTAACAACCAGATATGTCATAGTACTCAATCATTTCACCATTAACGACAACCTATACAATCAAGGAGAGAAAAAGTGATCGACTGCTGGATCAAAACCATCCCAATTTTTAACTTGGAGATTGAAACAGGGATTGGGAGTCAATTAAAAAATAGGGAAACAATAAGGTTCCCAAAGAAATTGTATTCAGAAATCAGAATTTTTAATATAAAAAGTAACGAGTGAATAAAAATGCATGGAAGCACATATAAAAATATGGAGCAACATAGTCAAGGGCTAAACATATGACAAATATGCATGCAACTTCACTTTATGACAACATTCGAAAAAGCAGCCAGAAATTGAGTGAGGCATACCTCAGAATACCACTCTCCAAAGTTGTCATCTTTCTTGACAGAGAGACCAAGACCAGTCTCTTTCTTCACTTCCTTCTTTTTTCCCTCTGAAGAACCAAATCATAATATTTCAAAATAAAACCCACATTGTGCGGAGTCACAGCACGGTTAAAAAAAAAAAGGGGGCGAGAGAGAGAAGAGAGATGCAGTCTACTCTTCTAGGATGGGATAAGAGTGTAGATGAATACTCACTGCTAGCCATTAGATGATCTACAAAATCTCACAGCGGACAAATCTGTAGACAAGAATTGAGGCGAATGGGTAACAACTGAACAGTAAGAACAGGGTGGAATATTATATAAATAATTAAAAAAGAAAGAAAGAACCAATAAACAGATCGGCATAAACGTGAAAACTTCAAAAGAAAATAGACAAGGCAACCTCTTGGATTCATTTACATAATTATCACCAGACAAAAAGATAAAACAAAAAAAATACTGAAACAAATCCATTTATGAATTTATCTAAACGAGTAGTTATGTGGATTCATTAATTTCGTACCAGAAACAAATGAATATGCTGTATATAAAACAAAACAAAACATGAAATTTAACTGGAAAATTACAAGTACAGTATGAAGGGATAAAAAGAATTTGCACCAATCGGAAAAGTTTCCTCTTTCAGCCGCAATCGCAGAAGCCAAATGCGCGCGCAGTGAAGAAAGAGAAGCTATAGCCGCTCTTCGCGTAACCTAAAATTGAAAATCTTCCGTTGAAACGTGGCTGCTGCCTGTATATTAAAGAAAAGAATTACTATTCTCGCATCTACGCGAAATTGTAGGGTTAGTCTTCAATCTATACTTCCTGAGAAGAGCTTTGGGTACAGAATTTGGGTTCGAACCTTTACAGAGACCTTAGGGGAGTGGGTAGGGTTTTTTGGCAATTTTTTATCATTATAGGTCCCGCATGGACCCACCTTTGTGAGGATTGGTAAACCATCTGTGAAAGGAATTTCTGTACACATAGATTTATTCATACTTCTTTTACCAACTCAACGTTCCAATCTTTATTTTGGAGACGTCACTATCCTTTTTTGGGTTTCATTTTTTTAAAATTCATTTTCAACTACATATTCTTCCATAAAATAATATACATTCTCCAAAAAAATCACTATTTCAAAATACATCTTCCCCCAAAATCTCAATTTAATGGAACAAAAACCGTGGCTAAAATTTTGGTGCGTCGTTAATCTCAATTATGCATGCTATTACCAACTAATCATAAGGCCTTTTACGATGAGCGAAACATATTTACAATTTATTTTTAGGATAGACACCGGATATT
>CAIGRQ010286596.1:0-10331 GCA_903798375.1 Fraxinus sp. D2006-0159
ATACAATAGCAAACACACATGAAGATAAGCAACTTTAACTCAAAAGACAAACATTAAAATTAATCAAATTAGGTTAAACTACATCAATCATCCCAACCTCAATAAGCTTAGCTCATTGTATAAAAAGAGTGAAAATGGTGAAATTTAGAATAGTACATTACAAAGTGAACAAGCCAAAGATTAAAATTCAAGGTAAAGAAATGAACCTGTCCCTTGAATGAAATTCTCGAAGTGTTATCTTGATTTTCACCCAAAATCTCCACTTTTCTTGTTTTTCTCCTCATCTTCTTCTTCTTCTCTTTGTTGAACCAATACTTTTTAGGAGAATGAGAACTCTCAAAACTAGAAAACTAAACCTAGGGTTTGAGTCATGAGATTTGGTCTTTAAATACTCCCAAAATTGAGCACAAACAAAAGCTCAAAATGCTCTCAAAATTTCTGATTTTCGACAAAATTAAAGTATATATGATGTATTGTTGAATTTTAAAACTTTTCCGAGATGAATTACATTTTGATGATCTTGATCTTGATTATAATGGAAATGATGACAATGGCAATGATAACAAAAGAGATACAAACAACATAAATGAGAATTTTAGTGTGACTAAGACTCAATCATTTGTACAAGGTGAAGGAATTAAAGAATTTATGTTTGAGGCCTCAACATGTATGCACTTTAGCTCTTCTTAATTGAGAAGATATTGAGTTATCTTAAATAATTTACTTTGTTAACATGTTTTTTTTATCTATGAATAACTTTTAAATGATGATTTTATTTTTACAAGTATATTATTATAGTATATGAAGTTATCTTGTTGAACTTTGTCAAATAAAGTAGTTTTTTTATCATTGATTATTGCTTTTATTGTTTCAATATTTCACTATATATGATCTAAAATTTGTGAAATTTGGAATACATATTTATCTTTAATTAACAAAATAATATGAGGTCAATTTAGATATTGGTAGAAAATGGTAAATTTTTATTGTTCAATGAAAATAACTAACAATATATTTGACAAGAATTAACCCGTCAGTTGAACCACTGGATCACTGGTTGAACTACTGATCTGTTAACCAGCTGCATTGTTCGAGTTAGTGTCTGGGTTGGGTTTGATAACTATGTGCCCAAGTCCTAATTTCACCATTCACAATATACTAAAATTGGTTCTTCAATGAAGACTTGGATTTATATTTTTTTTTTAGCCATCCTTATTAGGTATGTTGAATGATGAATAATTTACTGCACAGTTTGTAGATTGTTATTTTGATGAACTTGTTTTTTAGATTTGAGAAGGACAAACCTATATCATGAAAACAAAGTAAACTTCTTGACTAAAACAATTTTATCTCACTTTGAACCGCATCAATCAATTTGAGCAAGAGGCTGAAAAAATTATTCACGTGAAAAAAATTACGAATCAATTACCTGATGTGTTCATTAACACAAGAAAAGTAACAATGTCATATGTACAAAAGAAAATACTCCAGCAAAAGAAGAATTATCTGTTCATCAATTTCTATGCACAAAAAAATTGAAAACATTTTTATATGGACAACGCACATTCATTCACATTACTTTTGGTAGTTCAATCATTTGATGTGAAATAAAAATGTCTATTTCCTCCAACTAAAGATGAAGAGAATGTTCTTGATACAGAACCACCACATCTCACTGCAATTAGATAATTAACTTACCTTTTAAATTGTATTCAACTAGATATAGCATTTTATGTATATCTCCTTGCAAGATATAATTTCACACCAACAAAAAGACATTGAATTGGTGTTAAGATTTTTCGTTATCTAATAAATGCTATTGATATGAGATTATTGTATTAAAAAAAAAAAGAATCTTATTTAGTGGATATATAGGTATAAATTATCTCTTTGATCCATATAAATCTAAATTTCAAACATGATATGTGTTTACATATGATAGAACAACTATATCATTAAGATCCTGAAGCAAACCTTAACAATATCTTGAAATTATTCTGAAATTATTGCAACATATGAAACATGTCGAACATTTGTATGAATGAGGAACATGACTTATCATATCCAATCATTATACGAATTAATTTCAACAAAAGATAGCTCAACAATATCGTATGAAAAACAATGCACATTGTATTCTACAACACAAATGATGTTATATCAAATGAGACAAGAGAAAACATATTTCTTCAAAAAAAAATTATATACATATGAGTTTAAGAAGATTGGGGGTATTGATGTTCAACAAATTCGCTCAAGAGATGATATTGCATGTTATTCACAAAAAAATATTGTTGACGACTACGTACATTAAAACATTGATACATGATATAAGAATGCATGGACTCAAAGATCTTTGACGATCAACCTTAGGGAAGTAGCGGTACTCTTTTCCCTAAACTCAGTTTTTATCCCATTGGATCTTTTTGACATGATTTTAATGATGCGTCATTCATTTTTATTCTCAAAAAATTAATTGTACTCTTTTTTATCAAGCAATATTTTTAACAGGACAAACATTGTGTAATTTAGTCATTCAATGGAGAATGTTACAAATTAATACTAATTAGTTTATGGTTCTAATTCCTTTACAATATATAAAAGATGAGAGATTTGTTACTATTCATATTCCATCATGCTGAGGTATTGCTTATGTCACGAAGCACTAACCAAAATGCCCTAATTTTTCTTCCCGACTTTTTCCCTTGCCTCAATTATTTGCTTCTTCTTGTGTCTCTCCCTCCACTATGCCATCTCTCTCATTGGTAACCCTAACCAATTTTGCAACCACAAGCTCCATACTCCACCATCTCTGTCTCTCGACATTTCTCTCTCACACACACTTTCCCTTCTCAGTTTCTCACTCTGCATTCGACGACAATCCGAGCTCCTTCTTCGCCTCATCTTTTTTTCTTCGATTTTTTCCCACCATTTTATCAAAAACTTTTCGATATTCACAAACCTAGAAGTTCTAATCCTCTATATTTATGTTTCTTTCGCAGATTTTGAAGTTTCCATCGTAGATCGGTCGAAAGTATTATTGAAACAAGATTTTCTGGTAAGTGAATGTAGATTTTTACTATGAATCAATGTTTTTCATTGATCTTCGCATCAAAACCTCCTTTGATATTAGATTCTTGACATCGATTTTTTATCAAATTTTTTTGCTTTTTTCAGGCAACCAAACCCTAAAACTGAATCGATGGTGCTTTTTTCCTTTCCTTCCCTCTACAAATCGAAATGAAATATTTTCACCCAACTTATAGTTGTTTTCTCTTGGGAATTTAATGGTGCACGGTAAAATGTTGAGGTTATTTGAGAGCCAGATGCTTCGGGTTAGGGTTTGCTGTCGATGTTAGAAGCCACCGAAACAGAGTATTCATTAATTTCGACTTCATGTGCCTATTTCAATGTTATATATTTTGATTACTTTAGTATAGTTGTTATTTGTGTGGTTTGTAGTATGGAAGCCTTCTCAATGCTGGAATACCAGCTTCCTCTGGAGCGTAGGTATCTATTTCTCTGTTACTCTATATTACTTTATTGTAGCATCATTAAATCATGGATTCTGTTTTGTAATTATTTTGAAAGTGTAGGAAAAAATGAAAGTGGAAAAAAAATACTGGATGCAATATATTATTTAGATTTTGAAATATTAAAGCATTGTTTGAAGAGTATTTGACACCTCAATCTTTAATAGATAAAAGCAAAAGTTGAAACTTCTACATCATTGTAAAATGAAATTCCGCTACACATTTCTTAGTTTTTTCAATAAAGTACGCTAGAAACCAAGACAAGCAAAGAGTCATTTTTCAAAAACTCAATAATAGTTGCCGACGTTAGTACCAAAGGTAAAACAGATAAGTTAAAAAAATGATTATTTTGTTTGTGGCTACACAATGAACGTTTCGAAGCTCAAACGAATGGCGACTTGACTATCAACTTATTTGATTGTTTCTAAATTATGTCGTGCTTTTTGGAGGCTTCTTTCTAATGGAAATAAAAGGGAGAAAATTGTATTTTAAAAATAATGGAAATTAAACAAGGGCACTTTCTTTGGAAACGTCTGTTATGAAACCATTTCAGAACAAGTTCAAGTCTGCAGTTGACTGCATATTTCAATTCCCTTTTTTATGTACTGCATAATTGAATTCCCTTTTAATGTAACATGTTGGGACCAAACAAACCAGCTCTTATTACCTAGCCCAATTTAGTTTTATGTCATATGCAATAGTTGCAAAAGTCTGGATACTATCCTTTCAAAGGAGAATCGTTTTCTTTTTTCTCAGATGTGAAAAGGTCATTGTCTCATCTTCATGTTTGTTTTTTAGCACACTTCATGTTAAATCAAAGGATAACTCAAATACTGGGTTTGTTTAACTTCATTTTCTAGAAGACTCTTGAGAAGCCAATAGTAGTTGATTTTTCATGTGGCCTGTGATGAATGAACTATTTGCCTACATAGTCTAACTCGATATATTGAAGAAGAATATCAAAATAATTTGAGGCCTCATTTTCTAGGTTTATTTTGGCGTTTCTTAGAATCCTAGCTTCCAGTATCAGTCGGAACAAAATTTCTTCTTCTCATGCTTCGGCCTATGGAGAGCCTTGTGCACCAAAATAAAGTCTGCAATGCTATTGTTTTGGTGGCATTCAGTTCACCATACAATTTCAAAGGGAAAGTGGCAACATCACCAACAGCATATACATTAGGAACGCTTGTTTTTTTTCCCCTTTTTTTGTAATAGATGAAAGTTTGCAACTAATCAGTTGGTATGATTGTTTGGATGTTCTCTCTATCTATAATGGTTAATACATAAAAAAAAGTTATGCATTCCGGCATAATATAGTAAATCATGGTATACTAACATTTTTATGATGCCTTTCCTTGGCTTTAAAAATTATATGCATTCCGGTTTAAGTTGGTAAATCATGGTGTTATAAACATTTTATGATGCCCTTTTCTAGGATGATTATGTTGCAGATGATGATGATCACGAGAAAAAACTCAAGAAAAAGACATTAGAATTTTTGTGCTGGCTATATAAGATCAAATTTCTTACTTTAACTTTACAAGGTACATGCATTTTATGTAGCAAAATTAATGCTGCTAGATTACTCTCATTCTTGTGTCAATTCTTATGTGGTATTAAGTGATATTTATTCTATGATTCAAGTAGCATGAAATGACTTCACTGTGTCTGGTTCCACTCACCTTCTACTTACATAGTTACCTTTTTTCTTCGAATGATCTATTGTTATTATATTGAGAACTTCTACGCATAGATGAAAAATACTGTTTAAGAATTTTTTATGTTTTCCTAATATATTATATTCCTAGAACGAAACAAATTTATGGTATTTCCTCATCAACAAGACAAAAGCGAGCTCATTCAGTCACTATCAATAAATCCCGAATTTCTTAAACAAAGTAAGCATCTTGAAGTCCCACCTATAAATTTTCCTACTGATGTATTTGTAGCACAATATTGATTGATATGCCTCATTTAATTACATGTTCATTTTTTGTGGTGAGATGAACTGAATCAACTTTTTGGTAATTGAGGGTGTCGGTTTAATTTTAGTTGTATTATTTAATTGTGTGCAAATACATCAAAAATCAATTTAGAGGCTACAAAGCAATGAACTCAGCACTTTAGAATTTCTACGCTTCAAGCAAGAAGAAATCTTCTAAAACTATCCAGGTTGTTGTTTGTCGCATCAGACTATCTTAGAATAATTGGACATACAATATTTTTACGACACCATGATTTGGTAAAAGTGTCTTGAATTTCTAGAGAGGTGCATGACATTCATAAAATAGTTTATATAACTTTTGACATTAGGAAATACTTGGAGTAAATAATTTCTCAACCAAGTGTATATGTTGTAACTTCAAATCATTTGCTGAGCGTGTTTCAATAACCATATAATCTGGATCATGCCTTCTGCTAATAATATGATGTAGTAATGTCCATTCCTATAAAAATGAATGTTCTTTTTTGCTGTTAATGTGCAAGATGCTGAATTGATGGCAACACTCAATGATCCAGAAGTGATTGGTGCTCTTCTAGATGGTATATATAATCAAACTCAACTATATGTCAATATATGGATTTATTTTCCTGGGGAATGCTTTTACCTGTTTAGTCCTTCACTTTTTTTCTGTTTAGCAATTTTATAGACAATAAATGGTTCTATTCGGCAGAGAAAGGTATAAACAATATTTAGATAAATCTATTGATAGTGTAATTGCCTTTGATATTCTGGAAAGGCTTCCATTTTTTGCAGTAACGTTTTATGTTCTTGACATATCCCTATCGCTGCTATTCACTTTCAGTCGACAAGGAACATCATAGTTGGATTATAGCTATTTGGTTTCACCTATATTTCTCTTCCTCACTAATGGTCACTGCATAAGATTGAGCCCCTGTTTGATAATGATTAAAATTCGTGCTGAATTTGGAGCACGCTTTAGTTTTAAATGAGAATCTATTTTTTATATTGATAAGCTAATGGAGCTTCAATGTTCACAATACTTTATGTTTCAATTGGTACATTTTACTTTTACTTAATAAAACTACACATTTATTTGTAGGTTCATCTAAGGAGTTAAATATTAATAATTATGCTTGAGCCTCTTCCAAAGCATTTATCACTAAATTTAGAAAGAAGTCTCCCAAAAATTTGCCATAATTTAAAAAAGCAATCAAATATCTTCACAAAAAACGTCTATTTTGTTTGTGGCTACAAAATGAAAGTTCTGTAGCTTAAACAAATGACGACTTTTCTGTCGACATATTTGATTGTTGTTTTAAATTCTGTCATGTTTTTGGGAGACTTCTTTCTAAACTTGGTGATAGTTACTTTGGAAGAGGCTCGAAATCTATATTCCAACAACATTTCAAATTAAGAGGTGATTTTTAACACTCTTTTCTCTTACTATTCTTCTTTGTATTTCTATTTGAGATATGATTTCATTGTTACGCTTCCATTTATTTAATGAAGCTACACGTTTTATTGCAGGTACATCTAAGAAGTCAAACGTTAACAATTATGCTTGAGAGTGGTTTTGTACGCCTTTCAAAACTTTTTTTAGTATTCTAACCTGTCTTTATATTGAAACACTAAAGCTACTTGTCAATTCTTCTACGTGATATTTTTTTTATTTCTTTTTCTTTATTTAATGCTTTACCATTCTTTCTTGAAGTCCTTTGGACTGTTAATCATAATCTATATGCCTTGTTTATTTACATTAGTTATAATTTGGGTACATTCAATATCTTTAGTTTATAAGACTTAAAGGGTTTGTTATAAACTTTGATGTTATTCTGAAGATTCAGGTTCGTACTATTTTCAAACTGTTAGGATATAGTTAGGATTGTTTCTGAATTTATTAATAATTTTCTGCGCTGCTGGCTGTTAGAACGTGAGTATTTCTTGAGAATTTTTAATATCCCTACACCCCTACAATATATAAAAGAGGAAAGTTACTTTCACTTTTCATTGCGCGTCATGTCGTCGTCATGATGATAAGTCAAAGTTTAAATTGATTGGCAACTCAAATAACGAATGTTTGAATTGCGCTTTAGTATTCATGTATTGGTTCTATATAAACTTCTAGGACTAGCTCTATTAGTTAATCATTTGCATCCTCTTTATAGTGGGCAATGTTTGAATGATTCAACACCATAGGATATGTAGCTGTGATTAATACATGTTCTATTTATCTCGCAAAAAGGCATTTGAAAGTTACGTGTTTTCCCCGTTCTACGATAATCATTAGATACTTTTAACTGTGGCTTGCTCCCTTCCCTTTTTCCCATTTTCATTGTCACAAGTTGATTAACTTAGTTCTCATAATTTAACTTTCATTAATGTACCAAAAAATTCTTTGTCCGAGAATGTTATAACTGATGTATATGTGTCTTCAAATAGATAATCATTATAATGACATTTCTTACAAAATTATAGGTTATCGTGCAACGCACGATCCACGCTAGTATTATTAATATCGCACCCATGCATCCATAATTCTTTCATATAAACGTATGGCATTGGTTCTTAGTAAAAAATAAGTTCAAGTTTTGACTCTATTAATACTCTTTCTATTCTTTTCTTTTCCCTCTAATTTATAACAAGTATAATATTATTTTATTTTCTTAATCCTATCAAATATTGTAAGATCCATATGACAAACATGTTTGTCCAAATTTTTATATATTTTATAAAAAAATCTCACAACATTACAAAATTACATGAAATGTACATATTATATGCTAGTATAATAAAACATAGAATTAAAGTTCTTATTCACGCAAGGCATACCGTTTATATTTTTCTTTATTTTTTGGGGAAATATGCAGTCACGGTGTCAAATGCATTGTCTCTTATAGTATTTAAGTCTCCAAACAATTTTTTAACGATACAAACGAATATTTTTATACTTATCGTGGTTATGTGGTTTGTTGTTTACATTTTTCTGTTAATTTTTTCTCCCCTTAACAATTTTGTTCTTCACCAATTACGAAGGTTGCCTATTCAGATATTGTCAATACCATATTGATTTTTTCTTTTTCTCTTCAGGGTAATTTGCAGCCTTGGTACCAAACTTTGTTGCTTATTATAGCATTCCCCAATTAATTTTTTTTCATACTTGTAATTGGTTATTTATACGTTCATTTTCCACTCATCTTAACAATTCCACAATTTTGTTATTTTTTGCCCAACTTCATAGTAACATTAAATCGAGTGGATAATATAGAAATTATATGAGAGTTTCATTTCGAATTAAAAATGAGTGTTGAAATACAATTTTAGGGTCTGTTTGAGCCCCATTTTTATTTAGAATGCATTCTAGAATAGTAGATTGATGGAGAATGTGTAGTTAAAAAATAAAAGTTTTTTTTGAATTTGCGTGTAATATTATTTTATTAAAAAATGTGTGGTTGAAAAGAAGAGAAAGAAAAATATATTAAAAAAATGGATGTCAAACAAAGGCTTAATATGAAGTTTGTAATAAATAATATATATTGATAAATGACTAATTGATCTTTTCTAGAAGTCTTTTAGATATTTCTCGTGTATTCCACTCAGATTGTAATCTTATTGCAACATTATATATATGTTTCATTGTCAATATTAAAATCATCCATATGAGTTTTGAGTCTATTAATTATTTTCCTCTTAGTTTTGTAACATAATTCTAATTTTGAGTTTTAAATTCTCATCAAAATTGCAAAGAGAGAAAAATCTGTATTTTTATTACGTAGTGGGTCATTTGGAATATATGGATAATAAAGGGTGGGAGACTTGGAGATTATATTAAACGTATAGATAAAAAAATTATTTTATTAGTTTAAATTATAATCCTATTATGTCAAGTAAAATGAATAATAATATAAAATGCTCTAAAAAGCATTAAAACATGGTTAATCGTGGAGTTCAAGTTTCAAACTTTACGAGGTTAGACGTAAAAAAAGGTTTTCTTATTTTTAATGTTATTTTAAATTTTGAATTATTCTAAAAATTATTTTATAATAAAAATAATACATACCAAATATCTAAAATTATAAAAATATTATATCTATTTGATAATTCTTACAATTAGTCAATTATACAATTTTCAAAGCAAACATTTAAAATTAAATCAAATAAAAGACTTTTAAAAATTTTAAAAATAATAAAGTGTGCCTAGTTGCACTTAGGAGCGCATTAAATGCTTAGCTTGGTTTTCATGCTTATTATCAAGGTGAGGCATTTCATCGTGCTTCGTGTCTAATTACTTTTTAGAACACTTATAATATATAGATCCTATTTGATGCACATTATTGGGGATAGAATGACTTTTAAATAGTGATTTGATAGAAAATATGTAGTTAAAAAATAATGAAAAATTTTGAATTTGCGTGTAATATTATTTTATTGAAAATGAGTTTTTGTAAGAATGTGATCAAATATGGTGATAACTTGCTTAGCTCTTCTTAAATGCTAATTCAAGTGGTGAGAATTTTATTAAGTCAAAGACATAATATGGCGGAGTTGACATTAATTAAGCCCTTGGTGAGATTGTATGTTTGGTGTATATTAAAATGAGAGAATGCATTTTTTTGAAATGATGTGATGAGGATTATGTGGTTAAAAAAGAAGGAAAAGTTATTAATTTGATGGAAAATATTATTTTATTGAAAAATATGTGGTTAAAAATGAGTATAATAAGAATGAAAAAAATATGTGGTTAAAATCAATTGTTAACTTGATTTAAAATAAAATATGAATTTTAATTTCTAGGGGCTAAATTTTTGGGCTCCATTTTAATGTGATTTTGAGAG
>CAIGRQ010286703.1:1196-13578 GCA_903798375.1 Fraxinus sp. D2006-0159
TCCGATTGAATAGATGGCGGTGGCAGTAGTGGATTATAGATCTGGTTGCTGAAGTTATGGTTGGGTGCGAATGTTGAAGAAATAGTGGCGGGAGTGATGATTGCGACCATGAAGGCGGCAATGGATGGCAAAGTCGTAATAACAGACGCAATCCAATTACAGCGGAGGGGTGATCCTGATGATGAGTTTGGAGTGGTCATCATGTTAGGGTTTGAAAAATTTAAGAGGGAAGTAGAATTTTGTATTTAAAATGGTAAATAAATATTTTTTTTTTATATAAAAGTTTATATAAGGTATTTTTTGAAAATGGTCATTAAAGGGTGTTTGGTAGGGATTAAAATTGGATTTTTAGTAGATTGTGATAGAAGTTTTTGAAATGTGTGGTTGAAAAGTTGTGGTACCTATGAAAGATGTGGTTAATATTGATTGTTTGACTTTGACTTAAATTAAAATTTGATTTTAATCTGTATTTGCCCTTGTTTGGATTCCATTAAAATCAAACTTTGGGAAAAATGTGTTTTAAAATAGTAATTTTTTGGAGAATACGTGGTTTCAAAATATGGAAAATTTTTGAGTTTATGTGTAATATTATTTCATGAAAAAATGCGTAATTGAAAATGAGTTTTGAAAAAATGGAATCCAATAACTTTTTAACTTTTTGAGAGGGAGATATGTGTTAATTAAAATAAATAAATTAATAAATTATTTCCATAAAATATTAGTTAATATTATAGTAGGACTTTATTTTCAAAATTGAGTTGACGATTTTTAAACTCGAACTTGATATTTTGATATGATACTCGACTGGTAACACATTTTAAATATGAATTTGCGGTGCAACTAGTAATTGTTTAATTACAAAGGAAAACATCATGGGATTTTCTTAATTTTAGCAAAAATTTATTAAGCCTTATCCATAAATAGTTGGTAGAGAGTATTAATGTCGATCGCATCTGCTGTTTTTTCTGGTTTGTCCGCCCAATAAAGGCATTTGCTTTATTTGTCCTGCAATCACAAAAAAACAAAGGAACAAATTTAATATTAGGTTAAAAGGGCAATTTTAATCATATAATAGAGTTTTAAAAGTCAAAGAGTAACAAAACATTCTACTCGAAATTGTTTTTATTTCCAAACATGTTAAGAAATACAAATAAAACACGAGCGATAATTTCTTGAAATTGAATGAATCGTGATCAGTGTAATTCATAATTATTAGATTTACGATAGGTTTAATCCATAATTATTAGATTCATTTCCCATCTTTTGTAACGTATAATATGAGCGTCCTCGAACGAGGCATAATTTCTTAAATTTCAAAGGAAGAATTTCGATCGGTGCAATCCATAATTATTAGATTCATTTCCTTATTTTTGTTATATTAAATACGAGGATCTTTTACCTTTTTTTAAAAAAATTGTTTATCCCATTTGACATGACTTTTTAGAAGTCAAAATGAATTTATAAAATTCAAAAGTTGTTTGTCGCTTTCTCGAAAAGTTTTTCACAATAAACAAAAGCAAAAACTTTAGATCTGTCAAATAAATCCTGAAGACTGAGTTTGGAATTTTTATTTTATTTTTTTTTTAGGGTAAAAATGGGCATACTTTCTCAATAATGGAAGGAATTTCTCAGGTTCAACCCATATTATTTATTCATTTTTTATCCACCCATCATTAAAAATTAATTTTTAAAAGAGTTATTTAAAAAGTGTAAATATCAAATGAAGTCCCCAACGATTACTAACTATGACGATAAGGTTTCCAACTTCGCAATTGACCAAAAAAAGTTATCCAATAGATCAGCACACAACACTCGTGTAAAAACCTTCAATTGGCGATTGTTTGAAATTCGTACGTTGTATTCAAGTCTCAAAACACATACGGTTCATTAGACACATGTTACATTTGACATTTTTACCCTTTTAGGGGACATCGCGTGTGGGGTTGCATGTTAATTTTACAGTTGGACGTTTTCAAGTCAGATGCAAATGATGCGTGCACACTTTTCATAAGCTGGGGATCTCAATGTTACAAATAAAAGGCTGGAAACCCACCCCAACTGGAATTTACCCATAATCATGTTTGGCCCCAGTTTGGTAGGAATTAAAATCAAATCTTTTTTTTTGTACATTTTAATAAAAATTGATGAAATGTGTAGTTAAAAAATTGTGATTTTATGTGGTTAAAATTAATTGTTTAATTCGGACCAAACAGGGACTTGATAAGTAAATAATTTTAAACTGAATTTAATTAATTTTTTCAATACAATAAAATACAAGAAAATAAAAATCACCGTAGAATTTATTTTCCTATGTAAAGCTGTGAATGAAATAATACAGCAACTACCGCTGACTGTTGGTTGAAATTTGAAAAGAAAAGGGAGAGAAATCTCGACAGAAGAAACGACGACGTTACACCGACTCACCGACTCCACTCTACTCTCTTTCCTATTTTCTTCTTCTTCAATTGTCTGTTTGTTGCTTTAGATCTCTGATTTAGACTTCCTTTCAGGGCTAGTTCTTTCTCTATATATTTCCTTGCTGTACCGCTGTATAAATACGGGATACACAAGTCTATATTTACGTTTTGGCGGTGATTATTCGCTTAATCGAACACAAATTTTGAGATTTACGTTTTGGATCGTTTGAATATTGGTTCTTTCGATTTTCACGAGGGAATGGCAGTGGTTTCTGGACCCGTGACACCGGGACAGGTACGATCTCGACATCTACAAGTATTTTGTTATTTTCTCTTGCAATGGAGATGAATGTGATCTTATTCTTAGTTTATCGGATCTCCGAAATGCAAAATTGGATTTATATGTTGGCTGTAGTTGATTTTTTCAAGTAAATTCAGTGTGCAATTTACCGCTAACAAGAAAATTCTATGCCTTGGAGTTAAAAATCTCTTATGTTTATTATGATAGTTTGTTGGAATGAAGGTTTACCGCTGAGTAGTGATGATTGGATTAGTCTATGAAGTCAGATTTCGTTGAGAATAAACTGGAATTGAAGTATTAATGTCAGTTTGAAAATGTATTCTGTACTTCAAGATCTATAGTGATGAGTCATGAGTGGTGGTCAGTATTTTGCTATAATGTCCTATTGTGGATATCTTAATGTTTATGGGATGGAAAGAATTTTCAATTTAACCGGAGAGAAAATGGTAAGGGTAGTTCTGTTCAGACTTTGCTTTCAAGTTTCCTCGGAATAATATGCCCTTGTATGATATTTTTTTTAAGTCCAGTTGCAATCTCTTTTCTGTGGCATCTTCTACATTTTGCTAAACCTGAAAACTATTCTTGAACTACATATAAAGCGAAACCCTTTATTATGATTGTTCCAGGTGTCAATTTTGCTGGGAATCATCCCAGTTTTTATTGCTTGGATATACTCTGAATGCTTGGAGTATAAGAAGTCACCATCCCCATCTAAAGTGTAAGCACATTTCCCTTTCTCTTCCTTATCTTCTTTCGTTATGGAATATTTGTGTGATTTTTTTATTTACCTACCTATGTGCTTAGAAGAAGAACAACAAATGTCTGTTCAAGAAGCACTTAATGTTGTATGAAATTACAAGAGAAAAATATTGTTTATGAAACATCTTCTTAGGCTCTGTGGCTTACTTGTTTGGGCAGCAGTCATTCAGATAGTAATCTGGTTGAAATGGAAAATGCCACAATAAAGGAAGAAGACCGGGCTGCGATGTTGGAAGGAGGTGTTACAAAATCAGCCTCCACAAAGTTGTCCACTCCATCAATTAAAACAAACTTGATTAGGTATATCTGATTTGAAAATTCAGTATCTGTGTGGGTTTCCCAAGATCATGTTCATCTTGTCTTGCTTACCTTTATTCTTCTTGATTTTCTAGGTTTGTAACAATGGATGACTCATTTTTGCTTGAAAATCGACAAATTTTAAGAGCAATGTGAGTTATTTGATTATTTTGATTGTGTTACATGAAGGTTATATATATATTTTTCCATTAAATGGTATGACAATGTAACGCAGGTCTGAGTTTGGTGGGCTTTTGTTCTATTTTTACGTATGTGACCGCACAAACTTGTTTCCAGATTCTACCAAGGTGCCCTTCATGTTTCTGACTTCTTTCAAAAATCAGAGTTTATCCTACTTTGCACAGAGTATTTCCTGTGAAACACATTTTAGCTTTATTTTCTTCATTTACCAGTATTTTGCATTTCCAATTCATATATAGAATTTGATGATCAGTATTACATTAATTTTCTTTATTGCTATATAACCTAATTAATTTTTCTCGGGCATTTTTCCCCTCTGAGCAGAGCTACAATCGCGATCTTTTCCTTTTTCTCTACATTCTTCTTATCATAACTTCAGCAATGACTTCGCTGAAGAGACATAATGACAAGTCAGCATTTTCTGGGAAATCTATACTTTATCTTAATCGCCATCAGACTGAGGAGTGGAAAGGATGGATGCAGGCGAGTTTTTTTTTTTCACAAACTATTCATCGGAACATGTTTAAGATTTTGAAATAATTAGGATCTGCTTATTTTATATCCCCAACCCCATATTTTGTTTTTTGTTAAGTTAGGAATCTTTTCTATACTTTTCTACTATTTAGCTTCCTCTAAGTAGCTTCCAATGTCTTTAATGGACATTTACAATGCACGTCATGGCTGCTATACTCTCTCTCTCTCTCTCTACACAAACTTTATGACAACACATCCCTTTTTCTTATGTTTTGTGTAGGTTCTGTTTTTGATGTACCATTATTTTGCTGCATCGGAGATGTACAATGCGATTCGAGTTTTCATTGCTGCTTATGTCTGGATGACTGGCTTCGGAAATTTCTCTTACTATTACATTAGAAAAGATTTTAGTGTTGCACGGTTTGCCCAGGTGAAAATTTGCTTCAATTTTTTATTTTTTTCTGTCTGAACCACGAAACTGAACTGGGCACTTTGCTTTTCACAATTTTTAGTTTCTATGAGAGTTCTAATTAGATTATCTTCTTTATGCAGATGATGTGGAGGCTAAACTTTTTTGTGGCATTTTGTTGTATGGTTCTTAACAATGATTATATGCTATACTACATCTGCCCAATGCACACCCTCTTCACTCTTATGGTGTATGGGGCCCTTGGTATTGGCCACAACTATAATGAGATACGATCAGTAATGGTTCTTAAAATTTTGATGTGCTTTCTCGTGGTTATCTTGGTTTGGGAAATTCCTGGAGTTTTTGACCTGGTTTGGAGTCCCTTCACTTATCTGTTAGGTATGTAATCATCAATTACCATGTTACCATACTGCAGCCAATTGATTTTTATTGTTTTGTTTTGTCCCGAAAAATCATACCTCGCTGAGAAATTCTGAAATTCAGGGTTAGACTTCCACTGTTTTGGTTTGAGGCCTTAAATGACTGATAATTGTTTATCTCAATGACAGGATATAGCGATCCTGCAAAACCGGATCTTCCTCGACTACATGAGTGGCATTTTAGATCCGGGCTCGACCGTTATATTTGGATAATTGGAATGATCTATGCCTATTTTCACCCCAATGTACTGTCTTAAAACATTGTACTTTCGCAGTGTTTCTTGGCTGATGAATTTTTGAAGTCTAGTGATTATTTGGTTGCAGGTTGAGAAGTGGATGGAGAAACTGGAAGAGTGTGACGCAAAGCGCAGACGCTCAATCAAAACATTGGCTGTGATTGTTTCTTCGACTGTAAGTCACATGATTGAATTCAAAATAAAGGGAGCATGACATCTGTTTGTATTTAGATGATATATCTAATTTTTTAGTAAATTTTGTTATTTGATTACTTGCTAATGATCTGTCATAGGTTGGCTATATGTGGTATGAATTTATCTACAAGTTGGACAAGGTTGCATATAACAAGCTCCATCCATACACATCATGGATTCCCATAACGTATGTCCTGAAGTTTTGAATTGACATGTCCTAACTCTTCATTCTCATTTTATGATATCACCTATGTCCTTTTTAGGTGGGAAAAATTTCTATTTGAAATCTTTTAACAGATTCATGGGTAACAAGACTTACCCAGAAAGATTTTTCTCAAAGATCTCCTTCATAGTTTGCTTTTCTTTTCCCCAGTGTTTATATTTGTTTGCGGAATTCTTGTCAGCAACTTCGGAATTTTTCATTGACCCTCTTTGCGTAAGTTCTATATCGTTTTGATTTTAAGTCATTAACTGCATAGCCTTTTCAATTGCACAAGTGGCATGAAATACTGTATTCATCGTTGTTTGTTGTTCAAACTCACTCTTGCTATCAGGTGGCTTGGCAAAGTTACTTTGGAAACCTATATTTCCCAGTTCCACATCTGGCTAAGGTGAGTGCACTTTATTTTTCCTATTTCAGGTGTTTGGTTTTAAATTTCAGTTATTGAAATGATTTGGTCTCTATCTCTTGTATTCATCGAGGACGTTCATTGTTTTCAACGAATGCTTGCAATTGATCCATGTATACATATGGCCTCCATTTGGGAAGAATTTATAAATGGTTTAATTTATAAATAAATAAAAATGAGTGGTTGATAAGTGGACTATACTCGTGAATCTACTAGAATGTGTGGCTGAAAATAAATCTTGACCATTTGATCATTTAGAAATAATTTATATATCTGAAAAACGGAATTATAGTTATTTACGTGTAAATGTCTATTTTATTCACTTCTTTCCATTTGTGCATGAATAGAACCTTTTTTTTTTTTTAATGAGGCATGTACAACATCGTAGATGCGACAAAATATTGCCATTTTTATCTTAAATCTATTTTCCTGCCATTTTACACTTGTAGAAGCTTAAAATTAACCAATGAACTTTTTTAAAGAGAACGAGTTGCAAAATCTTGAATTTGTAAGGGTTCCTTTGCAATGGCTTAACCAACATGAAAACTTAATAGAGCCAAATTAATGGAGGTGTCATCGGATTTTATTTACGCTCATGCAGATCAAACATGCCTAATGGACAGCCTAAATGGCTACTCTGTTTGATCCCAAACTATCCTTTGCTTAACTTCATGCTCACAACTGCCATTTATATCTTGGTGAGTGAATCATAACTTTATCTTTGGATAATATTTAATTGATATTTTTTTCTTTTTCCTTTTGACATTTTCGTTTGCATTTTGTTTACTGGTATAGGTATCATATCGGCTTTTTGAGTTGACTAACACATTGAAGTCAGCTTTCATACCCACAAGAGACGATAAGAAGCTATTTTACAATTTTGTTGCGGGAGCCGCCATCTGTGGATGTTTATATTGCATTTCATTCATTCTTCTGCAAATCCCTCATTAATGGTAAGTTATTTAAGCCATTAACTAATGAATTGCACGTGACACACACAACTAATGAACAATCAGCTTATGGCCAAGATTTATGTTGTTGCTAATAGGACGACTTCAGGGGTTTATTTTTTGAACGGATTAATAATGTAGATGGTATGGGTAAAGTTTAATGATCAAAGATATCTCGAGAAGGAAGACTATATACTTTGATTGTGGGGCATTGCATCATAGGGTTTTGCATCTCACAGTCAAAGTTTAGAAACTTTTGTTACCATTAATAAATCTCTTCCAAGTATGAATTCCTATTTTTCTGACTTTTAGGATCATCATCTTCAATAGGAACGAATTAGATTGACTATTAAACTAATTGCAACATACTTTGATATACCAGAAAAACGACTTATTAACCTAAGATTGATTTCAGAAACATTCTGCCTATCATGGAGCAACTAAATTATACCCTTGATGAAGAATTATGAAATGGTATGAATTTTATCTATAGATTATAGACTTATGTATGGAGTAAGGGCTGATTTGAACTCTTGAGATAATGTCAAAGAAGATAATATTCCCCCATAAATACTCCCTCCATGTTTAATTTTTCTCGACCCTTTGTTTGCCATGCCCCCTTCTTTTCATATAATCAGCTTGCGCTTTAACAAAAAAAAATAAAAATAAAAAAATCGTACGGTTTGTACAGATAGGAGAAATCACCAGCTATGGGTACAAAAACACACACGGACTGCAGGGAAGGTGTTACTGGATTCGGAACTAGTTGGCGAAGCTGGTGTGTCCATTAACTTTGTGGAATATCACTTGCATTACAGCGTCCAGTTTTTTGCCTCTGAAGGTAGACGAGGCAATTTGGTCACAGAAAGGAAACATTTTGTTTGTGGGATTTCCACGCTTGTATTATTTTTATTAGTCACATCCTCCCCCACAATTCCCCCAGTTAAGGAACAATAAGAAAAACGTAGGGAGAAGTAATATACGTGTTCTCTGGGAACATATTTTGGATAATTATTACAGGCATTTTTTTATGGGTCATTCGAAATTTGAATGTTGTAGTTTATACCGAAAGGTTAAAAAACTGCAAATATTGCCTAGTGTAACCAAGGTTTTAAAAGTTCTAAACAGCTTAAGGCGTGAAGGTTAAGCCGATGTTTGACAACCATGGTTACAAAACTCTTTTTATTTTTTTTATTTTTTTAACTATAAATTTACATAATAAAATATACTATATGTAAATGAAAAAATTTCCCATACTCCTTAACAACGCATTCTCCAAAAAAATTTATTCAAAAGATTGTTGTCAAATAGGGGCTATGTCTCAAGCCTTAAAAGTCTTAATATTATTTTAGTTAGTTTAAATGGATAAATTAATTAATTAATGCATGCCTTATATATTTATAGGAATTTCATACATATTTTTCAAAATTTCAATAAAAATATAATCCTCAAAATCATAAATACTCAAATAATAATATTTTGTTTGTGATAGAGAAAATAATGTCCGTAGACAAATTTTGGATGTATTTATTTCATTTTTAAGTTTTAGCATGATTAAGCATTTGGTCGAGCTAGATTTCAATACAAGAAAAAATCACTTGACAAAGAAAAGTTGCACTCCTTAAGCGGTGAACGTATAGTTGATTGTGTTGACCTCGTTTTTTACACCGTTGATGTGGACAACAAATATCGAGCCCACTCATGTCCACGTAAGCTAATTTCATCACGTTTGTACAGTTTACTAGTCGACGGTATTTCGAATTTGAACGTGGGAGAAGCTTTATAACATGAGATAAATATGTTTGGGGGCTGGCAAGATATATGAGGGGAATCACAAGATAAGGAACAATCAACAAAAACCAAACTAAAAGTCAAGATCGAACATCTATCTTTATCAACAAAATAATTAACTCAAAAGGAGGGAATATATAGCTTATAGTAAATGTATTTGCATTACTCTCAAATAGCACTAGGAGGAAATATTTATAGTGTTACATGTGAAATGATGCCCATTGGATTATGGGACACGTGACAATGCCCTTAATCGAAGCATCTTATCATAGGTATCAATTTTGACCCAACTAACTTGTGGTGCAATAAATGCTCTTAAAAAGGGCCCGCCACATTACAATTTGTAATGACAAGAACATATTACTCATTACATGGGTCATATCAATCATTCAAATAAAATTTCATAAATTCAGGATCTTCAAAGGTGGGTCGTGGTAGAGCTTCAGATTTAGCCTCATTGAGCATCACCACTTCGGCAAGAAGGGCTTCGACAACCGCTTCAGTGAAAGTGCTTGTTGCAAGAACTTCGGTAGGTCCTATACACTTCACGTGTGATGCCACGTAAGCTCCAGCAAGAGGGCTTCAGTGGGTCGGTTGCACTCCACGTGTGATGCCGCATAGGCTTCGGTGGGTTGGTTACACTCGTGGGATGCCAAGTAAGGCAGCGTGTGTGAGTCTCGGTGGCGAGGCGTAACGATAGTTCTCTAAATCCATGTATGGTTATTCAGATCATGCGTGCACTTTATTTTGAGTGAAGTTTCTTTGGGGAAGGCAGGTTTTCGTGTCATTGTTAGGTTTTTGACAACATAATAATCCTCCAAATCCAAGTATAGATATTGATATCATAGTTGGAGTTCGAAGCTGAACCTGATCTTCATATATCGTCCTATCCTTATGTAGTGTCGAACTACTGGAGCTCATTGTTAATTGAAAATAACTGAAATTTGTTTGATGAGCTGAAATAGGGAAGTACTAAATTGCTAGAGCTCCTTCTTAATTAAAAATAGCTAAAATTTAATTAATGAGTTGAAGCAAGGAAGTACTGAACTGCTGGAGCTCCAAATTTTAATTGAAAATAAAGTATGCTTTTGATAATAGTGCTAATGATTTGATATTTTTGTACGTTATCAAGAAAAGACAGTTGAAGCGTTTCGACTTTCAATACACGTGCATGTGTTATATATTGAATGATCAATGATGGCTATGCTGCTGCGTTTTGAGACTGATCATCTTCTCCAAGGCATCCATGCTTCCATACATGGTGGATAGTTCATCCATTTAGGGGCTTCTCCCATGATGTTAAACTTCTTCATAGAAGGTATGTGTTGTACGCCTCAGAGAACCAATGAGGTAATCCCTTTAGGGATTCGTTTCTCTTCTTCGAGATGCTCACACTTCTATTCATGGTGGATGATTCATCCATGTAGGGGCTTCTCTCATGATGTTCAGCTTTGTCATGGAATGCATGTGTTGTATGCCTCGGAGGACCAATGAGGTAATATTTTTAGAGATCTAATCCTCTTCTCCGAGGCGCCCACACTTCCATACATGATGGATGATTCATCCATGTAGAGGCTTCTCCAATGAAATTCACCTTCGTCATTGTAGGCATGTGTTGTATGCCTCGGAGAACCATCAGGGATCTGATCCTATTTTCAATGCGCTCACGCTTCCATACATGGTGGATGGTTCATCCATATAAGGGCTTTTCCCATGAAGTTTAGCTTCGTCATAGGATGCACGTGTTTTGCATCTTTTAAACAAAACATACTTCTATTGAATCACTTCGAAATATTTACACGGGTTGGGAAAGCCCATTTACTGGTTGTATATCCCGAGATGTTCTATGTTCCAAGGGCGAGTTTCATTTTCCTATCCAGGTCTTCTATTCAATAGGTGCCGTATGTCGTATTTCTTCCCGATACAGACCTTCCCAGTTTCGACCTAGTGTACCTACCCCGGGTTCTTTGGAGGATAGGAAAAGCCTCCGAAGCACTAGGTCATTTATTCGAAAGTAACTTTTCTTAACTCTCGCGTTGTAATAGCATGTCATATTCCTTTGATACACGAGTAGTTTTACTTGAGATTCATCCCTCTTTTCGTTGAGGAAGTTGAGCTCGCATCTTCTCAACTGATCGTTGGATATTTCATTGAATTGCAATCGACGGGGAAAGATTAATCCAACTTTTACTAGGTTCATTGCTTCAGCACCGTAGGCCATTGAGAAACAAATTTCTCCAGTTGAGGTCTGTTCATGAAAATATATTTCGAATTAAAATCATCGCAAGTGTACGGTTCGTTAATAAGTAATAAAGTGGAGTTGAGTTCAAGTATTGTCCCACGGAGATTGATTTATTTATATTTTAATTATCGCGAATTTAACCGAAAAAGAATAATATGATGTTTTTATGACTAAATTATATCTAAATTAATCTACTTATGCAATTATGAGTACATTAACTAAGTCAAAACGCAAGTGAATGTGTTTTAATGAATGACAAACATACTAGGATCCCAAATTTCTGTGCAATAATTAGTTTTAATCATAGTTTTACACGTTGACAACACGATTGAATTTGACGAATCAATGTTCCTATTTTATTTAACAATCTCTCTCGAGTAATGTTAAACCTACTTTTATATATGATCCACCTATATTTTTATGATGGATGCGAACACATAAATGCGCATGAATGTTTATGAACACTTAAAGATTCACATAGACTATAGCGATATGTTTCTATCCCCTTTTGGATCCTATGACAATTTATATATTTTCAACATATTTTCCTTCTTTCGAATGCATAAAATAAGCTATCAAATTCACATAACTACTGTGCACAATAATTGTGGAGAAAATAAAATCATATAAATTATTCAATATCCAACAACGGGTTTCAATGTCAATTATATAAAACTCAAGATTAAAAACTCATATTAAATGGTTTATCGTTCTCCTAGTACAAAAAAAACTAGCATAGCATGGTATAAGAAAGAAAATAAAAGAAATATTGAAGAATCGACATCATCAAAATAAAGCTTGAATTGAATCTTCATGTACTTGTCTCATTCTATGCCCCAAAGTAGGGGTGTAAGCGGTCCGATTTTTGCGGTTTTTGACAAATTTTCAAATCAAACATTTTAAATCGGTTTGAGAAAAACTCAAACTTAAACCAAACCATTTTGAACGGTTTGAAAAAAACTCAAACCTAAACCTAACGGTTTGGTCCGATTTTAAACCGTCGGTTTCGCCGTATATTTTTTTGTCTATCTACTTTTATGA
>CAIGRQ010286708.1:0-12402 GCA_903798375.1 Fraxinus sp. D2006-0159
TGTAGGAGTAAGATATATGATATACATTCGGTGGCCAAATGGCTTGTGAATAGTGAAAAGAAAACTCACTCTTTTATTTATGTAGGATACAATGACGAATTGTTCATTTAATGTTTTCTTTCACGTGTAATTATCTATTATTTCGTAGATTTATGATGACTTTAAGTCGTCATGAAAAATCAGTTTTGCATAAAGTGACATTTTTTTTTTCTTTTTTTATGAACACAAAGGAAGAAAGTAGTATCAAGTAACCACAAGTCTGCCAATTGAATAAACTAAAGGCGATTTAAACTTTAATCCTCTATATAGTGATATCTAACTCTTATGCATGACATACTGATATATAGTATCAAATTTCTTGTTCGTTTGAAACTATTTTAGTACGATAGTACTAATTTGCCCGTCAAAGAGTAATAAGGACGTGTTCGATCGTGCTTAAAATTCAATTAAAATTGAAAATATAGACGTTATTAGATTTCACTCGTCTGATAAAAGTCAATAATAATGGTTAGTTTTTCAATTTTAATCCTATTTTAATAGCTACACGTCCTAAGTTTGACACTGTATTTGCTACTACCAAGCTATTGAAGGAAAAAAGTGGTCAAAATAATTGACAATATATTCCTACGACTCCTTCCCTTCTACCTTTTTTTTTAACCCTGCTTCCTTCACAGGGAATTTGTGCTCGGGTCAAACCCAGGTGCCCTCCTATTGGTGGGGGCCCTGACAGTGGCACAAATCCCCTGTGAAGGGGGGTTTACCCTTTTTTATTTTTTCCCCTTTAAATTAGATTCCTTTGAGTTTATTAGTGATTGTCTAGTCACTCTAGTAAAATACGACTGCTAGCCCAAAGAAAGTGTAGAAAAACTGTCAACATGATTCGAACATCTTTACATCTCTAACCAGAATATATGTAGTCTCGTAAACTAGAAAATGACAGCATAAACTAGAACAATCTCTTAAAACCAAATTCTCTTTAGTCTTAATGTATAAACATGGTCCAATGAATTGAAAACCACAAGGAATCAAATGATTCAACATTCCACTTAGGTATCAAGTTAATGATGATGCGCCACCAACAGCAATGAGATATATTGAGGATCTTTATGTAGGGTCCCTTCATCACGCTTCCATTGTTTTTGACAATTAATTTTGTTTCATGAAACACATGGGTTTTTGCTTAAATTATTTTATATTTTGAATATTTTGTTCAATTCATTCACTGAGCATGGTTCTAAGATTAATTAAGGTGAATATTTACTATTAAAATAATGAAAAATAACTTAATTACTTAATTTTATATTTCATATTTTACTTTGTCTTCAACTTATTTCCCTTATTCGCTATAATTTTAACACCTACGCCCCATTCGGTAGAGATTAAAATCGGCTTAAAATTGAAAAACTAGCTGTTATTGTTGACTTTTAATAGACGAGTGAGACCCAATAACGATTATATTTTCAATTTTAATTGAATTTTAATCTCTACCAAACAAGCACCTAGTGTGAAAGTGGAGTAGCTTGTCGAATCATAAGTATCGATGAAAGATTAACGACTATTTACGGCATCATATCTCTTCGGCTGAAGTTTACTGATTTTTATGATTATTTATGATCAAAAAGGGGTTATGATCTTGTTACTTTTGAAATCATTTGATCCCTCTATCAAGTCCTTATATTAGAAATATCTAAGAGAAAATGAGAAATTGTTTAAAGGGTATTAGTATAACCGATTTGTGAAATACTTGTTTATGTTATAAAACTGTATTAGTAAAAGAAAATAAACTCAAAGATAATGGTCTAATATAATTATAGGGTTCTAGGATTTAAACTCAAAGATAATGGTCCTTACATTAATGCTAATATGTATCCTTTGTCCGCTATATATATAGAATACTAATGCCTTTTAAATTGGGGTTGTATTTTTTAATGTCAAAGTGCAAAAGTTGCAACTTATGAAAATATAACTTCCTTAATGATCCCATAATCTAAAAACCTTATCTATAAACATAGTGCTCAATGAAAACAAATAGAAAGTTGTAAACAGGGTGTCAACGAGTCGAGGCGAGGCGAGGCGAGCCCTGAGCCGACTCGACTCGACTCGAGTAAAATACTTCGAGCTTTTTTTGGCCAGAATCGAGTAAGTTTGTTTCATAATAATTTAATGTGCAGTATTGAAGGATGCAAAGTTGAAGGACACTCAAGTCAAGATATTTTTTTTTTGTATTTTAAACCCCTTCCTTGTTTGGATAAGCTTAAAAAGTCTTACTTAATAAGTACTGACTTGTAAGTAAATAAGTTGAAAGAAAATAATTATTTTGGATAATCAAAGTTCAATATACATTAATTAATTGTTTTGAAAGTAATCACTAACTTAAGCAAACATTGCTGTTAAACCAACACTCTTTTTTGGAAGCAAAATCAAACAAGTCATAATGAAATAAACATAAAGTCTAGCAATTTCCTTTTCCTCATGAAATTGATTGATAGACTTTTGGTCCTTGGGTAGACTGCAAGAGTTTATTTACATAAGCAGCTCCAAAGAACATTTTCTTTATTGACAAGAATACATAGTAATATATATAAGGTATCATATTCACAGGAATATTTCATCACAATATTGAGCCCTTATCTCTACCTTGTCCCCACATATTTCTTGCAATTTGGTATATCTTTCTCTCTAATTTGGTTGGTGAAAACCTCAAAACAAATAAAGGTTTTCTCTTCTAATTAACCCACAAAATCAACTATATGATGATTCTAATTGAACTGATAGACAGCTAGGCATGGTACTTTGTAACATGGATGCACTGATGAGGATAATTAAACACTGTTATGTTCTTGATGGTCCCATCCCCTTGTGTTTGATCGAAAAAAATTATTAATCATTCCCCGTCTCTAGCCTATTCATTTCAACGTTGTTGAAACAATCGAACCCGAAGTCATGAATTCCAAAATCTTGACAGTCCAATAGCCATGAGCAGTTTTCGTCCCACGATGGCACAAAGAAGTTATCCAACTTCGGTTGATCTAGTGGAAACTCCCACGGGAGATCATTAACTGGAGGAGGGTTGTCCTCGAATAAGCAAGTGAGTAAAGGGTCATTTTCAAGAAAATTGGATTCATCAGATGAACAATTTTGATCAGTTGGTGATGTGGAGTTTTCATCTGAGCTACTTGTAATGCCATAATTTGTAATTTCTTGTAACTGAACGAGGTTTTTGTCTGAATCCGGCAAATTATCTGGTGCATTGGATGGAGATTTTTCAATCTCTTTCTGAAGTGGTTCGTGTGTAACTGGATCAATTCCCATTTTGAGAAGTTTCTTCTTGATATGTGTATTCCAATGATTTTTAATCTCGTTGTCTGTTCTTCCAGGCAATCTTGCAGCAATTTTGGACCACCTAATTAGTAAACATCAAAAGATTTGTTAATAATATACAATTTATCACAACGTAGAAGACTGAAATTATTATGGTATGTCTGAAATATTTGTATATAACACTTCAACGTTAAGCCAAGATTGTTGTACTACTCAATGCATTGTTTAGAAGTACTTGGTACGAGAACATAAAGCGTAAAATATTGCAATAATTCGTTTTGGTGAAGTACAAATAGACACAGTAGATTATGATCGATGTATTCAGTCTATCGTACACGATTACATAAAACAAAAAACGGTCGGTGCTATTCAATCTAGCATACGAAAGTACTATCGCCAAAAAGATAAAGCAGCCCATAATATTTTTACCACACGAAAGGTGCTTGGATTGCCTAATAATAAGAAGTAATAAGAAAGGCTCAAGTACACTTTCTTCACCAAACATCATTTTTAATTACTATTTGATTTGAGTGTATCACATAAAAGCTCCATTATTTTAAGTAATCTTTGGAAATTGGAAAAAAAAAAAAACACGCACATATTTTTCCTCATTTTTCACCTGAAACACGTCAAAATGTTAACTAGTCACCGAAAGCAAAACAATTAATTCATGTTTAATATGCAGTATTAGACAAGACTCGATATAGTATCCGGCGCAATCCAATCTCTATACGGATCATAGGAACATATCATTAATCTTTTGTCAATGCTTAATGGAGTTGGCATGTTCAAGTGCAAAAGAAGCAATGCATAGATTACCTATTGCCAAGGCAAGCATGAAGATCAATAACCAGTTTCTCCTCCGCTTCCGTAAGAAGGCCGCGCTTCAAGTCGGGGCGGAGATAATTCGTCCATCGGAGTCGACAGCTCTTTCCACAACGACGAAGCCCCGCCAGCTTCGGGACAGCTCTCCAGCAGCATTGACCATTAGTGAGGATGAAATTGATGAGTTTCTTGTCTTCTTCAGCTGTCCATGGCCCCTTCTTCACCCCAAGTTTGTCACAACAAGGTTGTCTACCCATTATTCTTTTTCTCCAATGAAAACTATGCTAAAACTCAAAAGTCCCCTCACCCACCTTTATATCCTACCAAACCATTACATAAAGTTGTCGAATTTGTTTCTTACTATATTATAATATAGTGTGTGTTTTTGTGTGTGGGATTCTAGGGCCACTCATTTGTTTTCTGAAAGCTACTGATGAACTACAAAAAGCCTTTTGTCTCAGGGTATCTCTGCAAGGTGGAGATAGTGAATGATGAGGTGACCCAAAGACAAAGCTACATCTAAGCACCCCACCCCCACCCCCACCCCACCCCCAAAAAGAAAAAGAAAAAGTTCTTCCCATATTGGTATACAAGGGCACCCTGTGATTGCAATCTTACTCAACCATTCCATCACCCATTTCGTCATCACAACGTTTAAGGTGTCCCCTGGGAAAATTTAATTATACATGTATTATGTTTCGCCCCGTTTGAGCTCCATAATTAAATTTTTGAGAAAAATGCATTTTGTAATACTGATTTTATTAAGAATTTATTGTCAAAAGAGAAGGAAAATTTTTAAATTTACGTGTAATATTATTTTATTTGAGAATGTATGATTAAAAAAAAAGGAGTTAAAAATATATTATCAAATTAATGGAGCCCAAACAAGGACTTCATACGCTGTAAACGAATTTAGAAGCTTGATAAATTTTAGGTCGACTTAATGAATACTTTTCTTCATTCAGTTTGATTTATTACTAGCTATCTTCATTTTACGTATTTGTATATTTCTTACACCAAATATTTGATAAACATATATGCGTACGTTTTTATTTTTATTTTAAAGTATGCATACTTTTACTTTTAGGCATATACATAATATAGTACAAAAAAAATAAAATAATTATAATTTTTGATGAATTTCCTTGCTTACATAAAAAGTTATTTGGTCCATAATTTGCTACAAAAGCCAAATGAAAAGAAAATATATGACCGTTTGGGAGAAATTAAAATCGGATTAAAATTGAAAAATTAACTATTATTGTTGATTTTTATTAGACAAGTGAGATCCAATAACGACTATATTTTCAATTTTAATTGAATTTTAATCAGTACCAAATAGGCTCATATGAATTCATACTAAAATAATATTAGAGTACAAACTTGGGAAGAGATTACACGTGGCTCTCTTGCTGACGAAATATGATCCAAAAACTTTACTAGTCTTTTCGATTGGAAGTTTAAAAAAAGATCTAACTTCTATATTATAATAAAGAATTATGCTACATGTACACCATACTTATACAGCATGGTGTACAACTCCCTCACATAGAGGGGGCCCACGAATCTTTTATTCATGGTGGGGCCCCTCAATGTGAGTGGGTTGTACACCATGCTGTATAGCATGTTGTACAACCATCATTATTCTTTAATAAATATTCTACAAGGTTCTTATTGAACACAGATGTTCATGCATTAATTTTTCCTTATTTAATTTCTATGAACATTACATTTAGAATTCTTTTTTTTTTTTTTTCATATACGTGTGGCTAGGTGGGGGTTCAAACACGTAAAAATACGTAGGTTTTCAAATAAATACGTATTCCAAACTTTTCCTAATACTTAAATAATTCCAAATTGTATATACGTTCATGTCTAGAACACAACGAAGGGNTTTTTTTTTTTTTTTCATATACGTGTGGCTAGGTGGGGGTTCAAACACGTAAAAATACGTAGGTTTTCAAATAAATACGTATTCCAAACTTTTCCTAATACTTAAATAATTCCAAATTGTATATACGTTCATGTCTAGAACACAACGAAGGGTTCAATATCTTTGATACGTACCTTGGAAATAATTTGATGTTCTATCAAGTGTTGTCCCTGTTTCAGCTTATTTCTAGATTGTTCCAGTGCAATTATATTTTAAGGTTAGCCAATTTGTTAGGAGTGATCGTGGCCTTCCATTTAATTCATATATATATATATATTTTGGTAAAATCTTGTTCCAAAATATTTTGAGTTTTCTTGATCTATAATCCACGTGTCATTTCAAGAGGATTTCTTGAATTGGAAAAATTCTGTACGAGTTTTTATACAAATGCGCAATACATTATATTATCTAAGCCATCAGATTGTGGGCAGGTAATAATCCAAATCTTGGGTTTTTGACTTTAAGGTCCTAATTAATTAGGTGAACATTGTTCATTGTGGGCCCTCTTTCTTGAACAACTCATTCTCTTAAACATGATTAGGAGATTAAATGAAAACTTTTATCTCTAGATTTTGTCGTCATGATTTAGAATAACTTGGAAAATTACAACTTAGTGTGAACTAAAGACTCGAGAATTTAATAATCTTGCTTAGATTTTGTTTATTAGATTCTAATATGAGTTAAGTTAATATCACCAATGAATTAATGTGACGTTATTTCACCACGATTTTTTTTTTTCTTAACAAAATCTACGATAGTATCATTATTTCTTCTTAAAAGTTTAAAAGAATGTCACTGATACTCTGATAGTATATCACATTGATACCTTTTTTTAGTAGCGCTGGCTCCTAAAATACTTAATTTAAACCAATTGGTTAATTTCACAAACGATCACTGAACTTATCTAAAAATTAGAAAACAATCGCTAAAGTTTAAAACTTGCAGAAACGTTCACGGAAATGTCATACGCTGTCACAAAAGGTCACTGAAGTTTTAATTTGTTTCATAAACGATCACTGAAGGACTGTTATGATTTTAATTCAAACTTAAAGGATCAAAACACGTGGACATAGAAGTTTGACCACCTTAAGTGCAAATTTCTTGCTATTAAGTGCCAACAAGTGATTAATTTGCACTTGGGTGGTCAAGCTTCCATATCCACGTGTTTTGATCCTTTAAATTTGAATTAAAATCATAACGGTACATTAGGATATCAAGTAAACACTTGATAATTTATTCAAACGACACTTGAAAAAAGGGGTCAAGCTAACACTACCGAACACTTAAAAATCTATTCAATCGACATCAAAATCATTATAAATAAAAATTGCACAAGCTAACAAGCTAGGCCAGGTGGCTAATGTATACACTGGACATGTATTATGCATCACTTGCAAAATAGATTATGTTGCAATTTGTGTTCACACATAATACATAAATATATTGGATGACTTGAAAGGCACTAAAAATTTAGGATTTTCCGACACAAATGTTGTATATACGTTCCCCATAAGGAAAGCTAAGCTGAAGGAAGTTATATTATATACATGTATGTCACCCTCATATACACATGCTCTTTGCTTGAAATTTCCCAACAAGAAATAACATTCTTAATCAACCACGTATCAATTTTTGTTTATCAGCATGATGATTCATTGTGATCTACGTACAAGTTATCGTATTTAAGAGTTTATAAACAAACGGGTATATATATGTTTAATCAACGAACTCGAACTAGCTAGCTAGAGATTGATGTTGGGAGAAAGATTCTATATATATTATTGTAATAAACTTTCATAATAGTAGAATAATTCTTTTTTCGATGTTATGTAATTATAATACCATCTTTTTTTATTTTTTTTATTTTTTTTTGTCTTCTGAATATTTTCTTTGAACGAGTTTTACTAAACGCGCTGAAATGCTAATTTTGAAATATATAGTAATTTTGAAATAAAAGTTTACTAAACGCGCTGAAATCCTAATTTTTTCATCACATTCTTTATCAACTTTTCATTATTTATCATATATCGTCATTGATGATGATCTCCATCTAAAAAGTTCTTTACAGAGTGTAAAAAAAAACTTACTTTTTCCTCATATTTTTAAATAAAAGAAAACAACAACACAAAGTGAAATAAAATATTTGCTTACCATTCCAAAGTACAATATTTGTACATAAATCATCATCAAGAGATTACATATGGTTATTATTGAAGGACTAATGATAAGTAAGTGATAAAAAAAAGGATGGTAATTGGTACATAAGTGAGATAATAAAGAAATTGAGAATTTTTGTTACAATTAAAAAGTAGTGCAACAAAAAATATATATATAATAACAATACATACAACTACTCATAATTTATTTACATCGTGAACAAAAAAATGAAAAATTATCATGACACCATTTATAACAATAGTGATTAGTGTTATAAAAAATTTTGACCTTAGGGAGTTTTCTCATATTGCCTCGATATAAACTTTGGCCTCTAGGGTTCAGCCTTTCACAATCGAGACACAACCTTCTATCTCATTAAAGCACAGTAGCTTTCATCTTTGTCTAAACTTTACTGAATCGAGCTTGATCTTTCTCCATAGCTTTGACTCATAGTCTCTTCTTCATCTCAATGATGACTTGACTCGTCCCATCAATGATAAAACATCATTTTCTTTTATGTAGTTTGCATTTTACTTAAGCATTTCAAATTCCTTATCACATAGTGTCCTCTTCAAGGAAAGGATGGAACAAACAAGTGCCGACACTTATAGTTCCCTAAATATAACCTAGGAAAAATCGAAAGGAAAATGCTAAATTGACAACTAAATTAATTAAGAGACTTAACAAAAATAATAAGAAAGTTAATTGCAATTAGTACAAGAAAAGTATTTGCTTCTTTGAAAATGGTGTATTTATAATGCTATTATATTACACTTAAAAGCAAAATAATTTTGATAGGTATTTTCCATAATTCCCTTTAACCTCAAAGGAAAGAAACAATAAAATTCACATATAATATTAATTAATTGGGTGGATTAAGATATTATAATTGTGTCGTCATTAGGTTAATCCCATTTGGAAGAAAGGTGTCACCCTCCAACTTGTAGTTCAAAAGGAAGCTAGGCAACATCATTATGGCTTTAGCACGAATTAAAGGGACTTGTGAGCTGACAAATCAGATCTATAAGCACTGGTTTAACTATTCTCCACATTTTATGGATGGAGCAAAGATTAAGAGCACTCAAATTATTAAAGACACTAATTATAATTAATGATGTAATTTGCACGTAATGCCAATGTCATTAATGTCTATGATTTGGCCAATTAAGAAATATAAATATTTTTTGGGGGCTGGGGTCATGGAAATTTAAAGGTATTCTCCCAATATTGTCCCTACAAAATGGATAAAATAAATACGAAACATATAAGAGTTTTAGCCACAATCAGGTTGTTTCTCCATAACTTAAAGTATTCATGTCCAACATGGTAAGCTCAAATAAGCAATCAAATTTTAATAATTAAGTTCATAAATGAGTCAGTACTATCTTATAGAAGCATGTCGAGTGATATAGAGCAGTGCAATCCATTGCATGTAAGTTATTTATTTTAACAAAAATTGATGTAAAATTGATCTTTGGGTAAGTTGCTCGAATTATCTTGAAATGGCCTCCCATTATTCAATACGAATGAAACTTGACTAGAAATATCTCATTCAGATCCTATCTAACCGTGACTATACTAATCATAGTCAATCTTTACGGAGAGATGCCTAAGCAATTCTAAATTAAGTACCGTCATATGAAATCTTCACTAGCTTCAGCGTCAAGACTTCACGTATCGCTACACTATCAAAACCTCGCTATCAAATAAATCTATTCTTCCAAGCAACAGTCAAGATCATTAAACCCCATGCTTAGCACTAAACCTCAAAATTTCAATGTTGTAATCTCCTTTTGTCACACAAGTAGATGTGCCCACTAAAGACTTTAAACTAGAGTTTGGGTTCAAATTTTTCATAATAATCAACTCCGCAATGAGTGGATTAATGACAAGACAAATATTGTAGTTCAGAAATTGCTCTCCTTTTTGTCAGAAAAGACAGAAAAAGATGGAGGTTGGTGGGCAAATGACGAGTGAGTTCAAATGTTCAAATGTTTGTTGTATTTACTGAATTATTTCCGAGAAATTAGTTAAGCTAATTGAAAATAATGTCATCTTTTGCCTTAACTTTATGAAAAAAGAGCAAAAATGGTTAGTTTTCCTCCTCTAAATTCAAAAATCGTCGTGAACACCTAAAGTTTGTAGGCAACATTAAATAGACTTGAGGAAATTTATGATTATGGACTAGAAATTTTTTCCATAAAATGGTGTAAAATTTCTCATTGGGGTGGCAGTGATGAAGAATGAAGAATTACACTTCCAAGTCATTAGATATGGATATTTTCTTGACAAAAATTGAGAAGATAGATATATTGACTTGACAACTTCTTTGGCAAAGCATTCTTAATTTGCGCCTACTTAATTGACATGTACATCAGTTATTCATGTTTTAGTCCCGACTATTTAATATATGTTAATTAAATGTGATAGAAAATACTGAGTACTCCGTATTTTAAGGGTATTAAAAATATTTGTGCTTCCTTTTTCCCCAAGATCCAATAGTAAAATGAAAAGTATACCACGATGTTTAACAATATTGTTGAATCCAAATAAGTTTTTGAGACCCCTTTCAAGGTTTTAAGTCAATAATTTGACTTTTTGAAAATTTAGTAAGTGAAATTAGAAAAAAATAATAATAAAGAATAGAGAGGTAGGTTTAATGTTTACTTAGTCATATTTCCCCTGTTTGATGGCCATTACTGAGAAAAATGGTTTTTTTAATAGTGATTTTTTTTAAAACGTGTAGTTAAAAATTATAGAAAAATTTTGGGTTTATGTGCAAAATACTTTATTGTATGAATGTGTTGTTCATAATTAGTATGAGATTTAAAGAATTTTGTTTTAAAGAGAGACAATAAACATACTAAACAATTCAAAATCCTTAATTCTATTTATCCATTCCACACTTGAGGGTCTTTTAAGCTTAGCCAAACATGCTCTTAATTAATTGTTATATATTTCGTTGAGTCGTATGATGTAATTTTTTTGTATTCCTTTTGGACTTTGTACACGTAAATTAGAAAGATAAACAATATTTACCTACTTGAAAACGACACGAGAAAATTGTCGACTGCTTGTTGGGCTATGATGTCAAAATTTAGTCCAAATCGGTAGGACGATTATGGTAAGTTGGCTTTTATAGTCCAGTGGGTTAGCATACTATTGCCTAATAATTTCATAAGTTGGCCCAAAAACTCGGACCCAATATAAATGGTTGAAATTGTTTTCCAAAGTTCAACTTTAGTTTGTAATGGTTATTAGATTAGTTGTTAGTTTCTCTGGACCAACGGTGATGGATAGTGGTATAAATAAAAGCTTCTAGTTCTATGGTTTCCCTAATCATTCCAAACATTGATCTTTCGAGAGGCTAAGGTTTTCTCTCTATTCGTCTTCTCTTCTTCAACTTCTAGTTGAACGTTTTCTCGAGTATTCTGAGTGAATCTTTTTGAGAGTCTATATGATAAGTTTAATGCTAACCTCGACTAGCCGAGTGTGAATCGGTCACCACTCATATACGAAGTGCATTGACGTGGTAAATGGATGACGTAGGAGTGACATTTCTTCTAAAACTAATTAAAAATTTTATTGAGAAATTAATAAATCATTCATTCATCGACAAATCATAACTACTCTAAAATAGTAATTTTATAATCTCAAAATATTAAAAATCAAACCTATAAATAAATGAGTAGTAATTGTAAAATCCTAAAAAATTGGTATTTAAAATTAAAGTTTGACTACCTTAGATTGTAAGTTAAGAAAATCCAAATACTAAGACACATACCATTTATACTCTACTCTGGTCTAAAATCGAGTAGAGAAGTGAAAAATAAAAAATTATGTTTTACTCTATAAATTGGGTAACATAAAAATTACGGGCAAAAAAGGGGGTTAAGTTTTTTTGATAATGTTCACTCTAATTACTAGAATATCTTTTTTACCGTATACAATCACTGAACTTACCAAGTTGTTTTAATTAAGTCACTCCAGACACATTTCAGCCACTTTATGAATTCATGATATGTTTTTGAAGATGAGGCCCATGATTGGTCCTATTTTTTAACTTATCTAAATCTAAGGCCATGTTTGATTGGTGTTATTTTCCCTATAACTTGAAAAAGGAATTCTATTTTCTTGGTTTTGGCTTGTTTGATTGCCACAATTTT
>CAIGRQ010286726.1:0-10948 GCA_903798375.1 Fraxinus sp. D2006-0159
ACTCTTTTATTTAAGTAGGATATGATAAGTAGGAGACAAGTGATAACTTTTGGCACATTTGCCCTTTGTTCATCATCACTCAATGGCCTAAAATTAAATCCAAACATAACAGTTAACATTTTACATCATACAAAATAAGCCATTTAAACAAAATCGAAAAGAGAAGTTCACAAATGGAGTCCTTATCTGCAACATTATTGATTTACTGACAAATTTAGGCCCGACCAAAGTGGGAAACATTTTTGCTCATGTATTTCAACTTTCTTGACTTACATTTATAATTTTAAATATGCATCAAGTATAAATTTCCGTGCTTGTGACTTAAGACCTAAAAACAGAAATCCCTAATTCTATTTAATTTATTGATAAAAACATTAAGCTTCTGTTTGACACCCATTCTATTCTCTTTCTCATTCTCATTTTCTTCTCTTTTTTCATTTCAACCACACATTCTCCAAATAAAATATTATTACACACAAACCTAAAACTTTTCATCACTTTTTCACCACACATTCTCCCATCAATTACTATTCCGAAATTTCTCATTCTCATAAAATAGGTGTCAAACAGGGGCTATATGTGTACGCAATTTTAAAAAATTGTAACACACTTTTTTACAAAACTTATTATTAAGAAATTAAATACAAAAATAATAAAAAAAAATTGAGAATAAAAAGGGTTTAAAAGTAAGCATGGAATTAATAATCATTTTTAATATATTTTTGTATTGTTCCCTTGTTTTAACAATACTTGAATTGAAGACTTTTACATCATCTAATGGAATATAAATTACTTCATCTTAAAATTTAAACTATTCAAAATAAAATAATTTATTTATTTAAATTTCGTCTTTAATACTTACACCCATGTATTCTAACTTGAATTTAATAAATTAATTTATTTAAATTTCATCTTGCGCGCAGACAAGCCTGCAAGCCCTAAAAGACAATGATCAAGGCACGTTGTTGACACATTTGAGCGCATCGGCCAGCTCCGATTGTGATGATGCACTTAAAGAATTTAGTGTTGATAACCCGTTGAGCAAAGTCACTGGGCATTTGGCCAAAGAAGTAGACAATTGCTTGGCTGTGGTGCAGCAAATCTGAGTTCCTCGATTTCCATTTAAGGATCTCAAAATGCTAAATAATTTGAATATATTTGGTACTCAGTACGGAACAGAGCTTGACAAAATAATGAACAAAATTGTACCTTTTTTTATTACTATTATCCCGTGCTATCCAATTCTTTCTGTGAAGCATGTCATAAATATATAGTACTTTCTTCTATTATATAGCTTAATTTGCTGCATACGTACATTGTATTTTTGAATGCAGAATCGAGTCTTGTTTTGGTAAATTTTAATGTTCATTTAGGTGTTCATTATAATTTATACACCAAATTAATCCTAAGGAATTCCCATGTTTGTTGAATGTATCGATTAATTCTAAACGTCCTTAGCTATTGAAGAATGCTCTTGATTTTGTAGTTTCATCGTGGTTTTTTATTATAAATATTTTCTATCTGTGACAATTGTTACTAGGGGAGGAGTTAGGATAAAAGAATTGTAGAGGCAATTTTCACATAATTTTAATTATGGAAGCAAAAAAATGAAAACTATAAGAATTTTGTTGAAAATCTAAGAAAATTTTTGGCAAAATTTGAAATTTAGAATGGAGTTAACTGACCCCACTGTCCCCTCACACTGAATCCATCCCTAATTGTTAGCTAGGATTTTCTCAATAGATGCCGAGTTTCGTAGTAATAATAGAGAAATTGAATTCGGTCTATGAGAACTGCTTTCGAGGACTGCATGTTCCTTGTTGAATTAAAAGAGAGCTTTCTGGACGAAAAAATCACAAGGTTGTATTATTTGATAGAGGGTCAAAAGCTTGGTTGGTCTTGAACTATAGAATATACTAACTGGCTTTATCATTATTTGCATATTAGGGCCCTATTTGGAATTTGTAGGAATTAAATTTTTATGGGTCCCACAACTTTTCAACCACACATTTCATCAACTTCTATCAAAATTTACTAAAAATTTGATTTTAATTAATCCTTACTAAACAATGGCTAGGTGTCATGCTAACATTTTGGTGAGATGTCATGCCCTTCACACGTAGGACATCATTTTGTAATGGTAGATGATTGCACTCGTTTCACTCGGTTTATCTCATGAGACAAAAATCAGATGCCCTTTTTATCATTCCTAGATTTTCAAAATGATTGAAACTCAGTTTCATAAGTCCATTAAGAAATTCAGATCAAACAATGCTCATGAGTTACAATTTACTGATTTTTTTAATTCAAAAGGGGTCCTATATCAATTATCTTGTGTTGAAAGGTCTGAACAAAACTCAGTAGTTGAAAGAAAGCATCAACATCTTCTTAATGTTGCTAGAGCTTTGTACTTTCAGGCTCGAGTTCCTATCCAATTCTGGGTAGAATGTATTCTAACTGCTGCATATCTCATTAACAGAACACCAACTTCAGTTCTCCAAAATAAATCTCTTCTCTCTCTAATAACAACTCTCCAGTGGACTATTCCTCATTGAAAGTATTTGGCTGCCTATGCTTTGCTTCTACGTTATCCTCCCAAAGATCAAAATTCTATCCTAGAACTAAGGCCTGCATTTTTGTTGGCTACCTCCCGGTATAAAAGGCTATAAGCTTTATGATATTGTCTAAAAAACATACATAGCATCTAGAGATGTTGTTTTCCATGAAAAAACCTTCCCATTCTATTCTATAACTCATCAATCACAGGATATTGATTCATTCCCTGACATTGTCTTACCAACATTTGCACCTGATATTCCTATCTCTACTCCAACTGGTTTTCAAAATTATGCTTCTGACATTTTTACAAATAATTCACCTAATGTATCAACACTTGAAATACTAATTGAGACTGCAAGTAACTCACAGGACTTGCAATCTAATCCTCCTCCTATTACTAATTCTTCCACATACCTCATTGATGTTAGAACGTCTTCTAAAACTAGCAATCCACCCTCATACCTTAGGGATTTTCATTGTAATCTCTTGAGGAATTCCCAGCCAGCATCTGATAAATCACCTTATCCAATTTCCAAGTATATTTCATATAGTTGTTTTTCTCGTGTACACGGTATTCCTCAGCCACAAGTGAGGGCATATCAATAAAATCTCGGAAGTACCGCCCTCCTTCAACTAAGAAAAAAAAAAAAAACAAACTTACCTAAGCGTAAACATTCAATAGGCTGCAAGTGGGTCTATAAAATCAAATATAAATCAGATGGAAGCATTGATAGATACAAAGCAAGACTTGTGGCAAAGTATATACTCTGCAAGAAGGATTGGATTTTATCGAAACCTTTTCTCCTGTGGCTAAACTAGTATGAGTGGTTCTTCTAGCTATTGCTGTAGCATGTAAATGATAGATTACACAGCTGGATGTCAACAATATGTTTCTCAATGGTGATTTGTTTGAAGAGATTTATATAGATCTACCAATGGGATACAACAAACAAATTAATTCTGGCAAATAGGGGGAGCATCTAGTATGTAGACTTCACAAGTCAATATAAGGTTTGAAACAAGCCTCTAAGCAATGGTTTGCAAAATTCTCAAATGCTCTCATTCATCATGGATATCACCAGTAGAATTCTGACTATTCCTTGTTTACCAAAAGCATTGGTACTTGTTTTGTTGCTTTACTTATGTATGTAGATGATATTATCATCACAGGACCTAATCGAAATTGAATCCTTGAAGAACTTCTTACATAGCCAATTCAAGTTAAAAGACATGGGGCAGCTGAAGTATTTTTGGGTTTGGAAATTGCCAGATCATCTAAAGGCATTTTCTTATCACATCGCCACTATACTCTCCAGCTACTTGAAGACGCATGTTTTCTAGCTTGTAAGCCCACTTCATTGCCCATGGATCCAAAGATTCGCCTCAGCTCCTTTGAGGGTGATGTTTTAACCAATGTTTCATTGTATAGAAGGTTAATTGGCGACTATTATACTTAACCATTACAAGGCATGATATCACATTTGAAGTTCACGAGTTAGGCCAATTTGTGTCCCAACCAAGACAGCCACATTTAGATGCATTCCTCCACTTGTTGAAATATATCAAATCCATTCCAGATCAAGGAATTCAGTTTTCTGCACAGTCTTCTCTTCAATTAAGAGCCTTTACAAATGCAGATTGGGGTTCTTGCCTTGATGCAAAGAAATCTGTTACGAGATTTTGTGTGTTTCTTGGAGACTCTTTAGTGTCATGGAAAGCCAAGAAATAAACAATCATATCCAGATCTTCAGTTGAAGCAGAGTACCAGGCATTGGCATCTACTACTAGTGAATTGGTTTGGATTAATCAATTATTTCTTGATTTACAGATTTCACCAACTCTCCTTGCATTGATCTTCTGTTATAATCAAATGGCCATCCACATTTCTAATCCAATTTTTTATGAACGCACAAAACAGATAGAAATCCACTGCCACTTTGTAAGAGATGAGCTTACTGATGGTTTTCTTAAACTTCTTCCTATTCGAACACAACACCAACTTGCTGATGTTTTTACCAAGGCATTACCAGTTTCCCGCTTATTCCTTTTATTATCCAAGATGGATGTCCTTAATCTCCATTGTCCATCTTGAAGGGGAGTAAGATATTATACAGCTGGAGCTGGAAGCTAGAATTAGCTAGAGCTAACCGGAAGACATTGGGAATATTATTTAGTTAGCTGTTAGTTGGATCCTTTTCTTTTCTCTATTTAAATGCAATGTAAATGTACTGATTTCTGATTTTTGCTGATTGAATAAAATTCAGTTCATTTCATTTTCAATATGTCCAATACAAATGTTGTTTTACCCATGATGTAGAAAAACTAAACCTCTTTTAAACATCCCATGTTTCTCTTTGTTAATCTTGTCTATTTATGTATCAAACTTACGTTCAGTATATTAACGCACAAGATTAATGTAAAACACATCCTTAAGCGAAGGGGTTTTTCAATTTTGGTTTACTTTTTGATAACATTAGAATAAAAGAAAAACTAGATAAAACATAGGAATAACTCTAACCAAGCTCTAATACCACGATAACTTTTGAGAAGATCAATTGAACAATGTAGAAAAGGCTGTAAAGAGAATATAGAAGGGAAACCTTTAAAACCCGAATAATATATATATTGTACTTACAATTTAAAAAAGAAATACATGATAGGCGTTCTATATTTAACTAGTGTTCTAAAAAGCGTAAATCATGGAGACGAAGCTTCAGGTTTTATGAGCTTAAGCGAGCTTAGACGATGCTTAAGAGTAAAAAGGCATTTTCCTATTTTTAAAATTATTTTAAATTTTAATCATTTTAAAAATCATTTAATAATTTAAATAATACATTAAACATATAAAATTATAAAATACTATATTTACTTAATAATTTCTACATTTAGTCAATTATATGATTTTTAAGTTTTAAAAATACAAAAAATTGGACTATTTTTCATAGTTGCAGTTTTCAACTAGACAAGTCCTACTGAATATATTTATAGGAATTTCATACATGCTTTCGAAGTTTTCAACAAAATAACGAGTAATTATGTAATGTAGATAGCATCATAATTTAAATCTTATTTACCTATTTATCAAATAATGTTATTTTTAACTTTTGTAGAGATAAAATCTTTTGAAAACTTGAAATTAAAGTCAAATGAAAAGTGTTTTTAAAAATAAAAATATTAATAAACTGAAGTCAAATAAAAGATTTATAAAAATAAAAAAAATTAATAAAAACTAATAAAGTACGCCCCAGGAAGACGAGAAAGAGATGCAAAAAAAAAATTTGTCATTTAGAAATTGATAAAAAGAGGGGGTGGGGGTTTATAAGTGTGAAGCGAGACGTTTTGCTCGAACTTCGAACATAGGCTCTGCCTAGACGTCGATGAGATGAGCTTTTAGAACAATATAATATATTTAACACACAAATTATTCGATTGGTTAAGTTATTGATGGGAAATATGCTAATAATTAAAAACACGAAATTAAATAAGTTGAATAAGTAAACTCATTGGTTTCATCTTTATGCAATTAAATAGGGACATAGGAAAATAAAAAACCATACTGTAGAAATTAGACAGAAAAAAACGTAATTCAAACAAGGAAAAAAAAAAAAACAAAAAAAAAACTGGGTTGAATGTAATTAGAAAATGAATAATGCTCTGTGTACATTGTTTGGTTGACCTCATTCTTGGATGAGTCCCACTCCAATTAATCTTCTACTATCAAATCAATGGGATGCAACTAATTCTTCTATAATACCGCTAGAGGATACAACTAAAAATAGTAAATAACCTAACAGAATGAAAAAAATAAAAATAATAAATTAAAGATGTACATCACATCACGTTTGGCTAAGCTTAAAAAGTTTATGAGTAAATTAATAATTTTTAAATAAATTTTTTAAAAGCTAAAATTATAAATAGTAAGCCACTTATTTTAATAGTGAAGCACGAAGGAAACAATTCCGGAGTTTTGGTTTCAACCATTTGATAGATTTTTATTTTATTTTTTTCACATGATTGGTGATTATAATTGAATGTTTAAATTAGTTGAATATATTAGGTCCAATTACGAAATTAAATCAATTAAAAGCAAAAATTCACTCATGAATTATTTCTAGATGACTAAGGTAAGGTAAAAACAATCACATGGATATTATCAAGGAGAAAAATCCCTAACTAGATAAAAAAAATACATCTGGGTAAACTTGTCAATGACCTATTAGAAAAGTTATTTTATGATTAGTACAAAACCTTAGCTGATTCTGGCCACCTAACTTGTAAATCACTAAGAAATTTCGTTGGCTGTGTGCCCGCACTTCTCAAATCTCTGAGCAGCTTTCTTTTATCTCATGTGGATCTCCTAAAACAAACATCATTCTTTTTCAATCGGAACTCTGGTTACCTTTCTAGATCTTCAAAACTCAGATAAATAAGTTGAAAGTGGATGATTTTGTGTTTGATCAGCAGATTTTTCTATGTTTTAATTTGTGGTAGAATATAAAGAATTATGGCTCAATCTATCAAAGTATGTTTGGGATGAATTATGAACAATAGAACAAGTAATCAAGGGGTTGAATCAAGAGATCTTTGGAATGTGTTTTGAATAATCAAATAATGTTCTCTGTATGAAAATAATGATTCAACACACCTTTAGGATGATATGGGTTTGTCTATTTATAATATGAAGTGTTTGCGGTGAAATAAATAGGAAAACAAATTGTTTAATTGAAACAGGATTGACTCGGATATATACGATGCTCAAGCATCAGGCTAGCGTCAGGGTTCTGCTTCAATTTGCAATGCATTGCTCGAGTGGGAAAGTCAGCGGTTAGCTCGCGCCCGTAGGTCCATTTCTTAATTTTCTTAAATTGTCTTTAAGTCCTCTTAGAACTCTACCAACCCCAACTCTTTTGACTCCAATTACAACTCAAATAACCTATATTTTGGAGACTTTTTTTGACTTCTATTACAATTCAAATAATTAGATTTTGGATACGGATAAAGTCAATCGCAAATTCAATTTGAATTGGACCTTAACATAATTTTAACATCTCATTTCATATACTTTTATGTCACGTCGAATTTGTTTCCTTCAGAATTTTTATGGCGATGAATGATATTAAATTATGTGCTACGATTAATTTTATTTAAATATTCACTTCGTGTGTATTCTTATTTATTTAAATATCCATTTAATAAAACTTTTACTAGTCTCTCATTTGGTATATGACTTTATATGTTTAGAGTGGATGTCTGAAATGGTTAATGTTGGTGACGAAACTCAAGAGCCACTTCAAAAGGTAATAGAGGGGGTTAATCACATGAAAGGGAAAAAAAATCATTTTTACCTCAACTAAAAATAAAAACTCTATAAATACTATGTAATTAAATATATAACTAAAATACTACAAAAACTACATAATAAATCTGTAAATACAATCACACATTACGGGTTTTAATTACATAACCATAAAATTAGTGAAATCAAAAAATTTAATTTAAAACGGCAATCATAACAATGCAGAAGATTTTATGGTTTTGTTTCTAATTAGGGTTGAAGATTCAAAACCTTTAATGAATTTCATCCACAAGCTCGTTCAATCAATCTGTTCAAAGAATTGGGAATTTTCCCTCTTTACCATAATTCTTCATAATCTTAGGTAATATCACTAATTATTATCATATATACATCTTGATTTAAAAATGTAATTAAGATGGTTCATTAGGATAAGCATTACTATTGTATAATTAACTATTTTGCCTGATTAAGAAAATATCTTCATGCTTAGTATATACAGCTAATGAAGTTAATTATGTAATTGTTGACCTCGAAAAATGGCTCCGACGCGTGGCGAACAGAATAAGTCTTCAAGCCAGCTCTTCCCCGCCCATGTAGCACGCCGTTAGTCATCCGTGGCCTTTCCCGGAGGGGTTAAGAGCGGCTGCGAGCACTCCGACGTTCAAGTCAGTTCAAGGTTCAACCGGAAATGGCTCGTCGGTGGTGGAACACTCGCCGGAAAGTGGTTGATGTAAAGTATAACGATAAAGTGCTAGTATTGAAGGGAGATGATGATACTTAAGTTGCAATGCAATAGGAGAAAAAAATGGATTTGAATCCTTCTTCTGACACGAGGATGGGCTATTTATACTAAGGATGTGAAGAGGAGAGCCGTTGGATGAGGGTGTGTTATCAGATCCTAAGGGCTCGTCCCATCCTAGGTGTCAATCCGTCCTTCCATAGGTTGGCTGGCATTGAATGTCTTTGACAAAGACCTTTTGGATCCTGCTACACTTCCCATCAATCAGTCAGAGATTTGACTCTGGAAGGATCTTTCTACAAGAGATCTTTGCTAGGGCGAGGCGAGGCAGGTGTAGCGTTGAAGAAGTGGAGTGCGGGCCTTTGCATCCGCGGTGGCTTGTGGATGAATTCAGCTCTTCTGTTGGGTGTGCGTTCAGTTCTTCTCTCATGCAATCACTTCGGCTTATGCAATCAATTCGTCCCATGCACAATCACCTCGGCCACCACCGGCATGGTATGGACCACCTCTACTGGCACGTGGCAGATGAGGTGGTGGTCTGACATAGGCCGTAACAGTAGTCCCGCAAGTCCATGTATGGATATTTATGTAGTACAAGGACTTTTAATTTGTAGAGCCGGAGCGCATGGGGAAAAGCATGGGAGGCAGGTGATCGGGCTATGATGGGGATCTTTCTAAGCATCGATATGAGGCAAAGTTGCGGCCTTACCGAAGCAATAGGAGTTGCAACATCAGATTATGTTTTGACCGAAGTGATATGGGTTGACAACTNTTTATGTAGTACAAGGACTTTTAATTTGTAGAGCCGGAGCGCATGGGGAAAAGCATGGGAGGCAGGTGATCGGGCTATGATGGGGATCTTTCTAAGCATCGATATGAGGCAAAGTTGTGGCCTTACCGAAGCAATAGGAGTTGCAACATCAGATTATGTTTTGACCGAAGTGATATGGGTTGACAACTATGTGGAGAGATGTTGCAACATGAAATTCTGAAGCAGCCGACGATATCGGAGTTGGCAGCTTTAGAGGGAGTTGGTTGCAACATAAAATTCTGCTCCGGCCAAAGTGATATTGGTTGACAACTTTGTGGATAGCTGTTGCAACTTGAAGTTCTGAAGCGGCCGAAGCGATAGGAGTTGGTAACTTTAGAGGGAGTTGTTGCAACATCAGATTCTACTCTGGTCAAAGACATATGGGTTGACAACTCTGTGGAGAGCTGTTGTAACTTAAAGTTTTGAAGTGGCCGAAAAGCTATAGGAGTTGGAAACTCTAGAGGGAGTTGTTATAACATCAGATTCAGCTCTGGCCGAAGTGATATGGGTTGACAATTCTGTGGAGAGCTGTTGCAACTTATACGGAGTGAAGCAACAGCTCTGAAGAGACGGCCCTGGGTTTTGTGCCAATGATTTGAAAGTTTTCGTGTCTTCCCAAGACGGATCAAGGGGCCGTCTACTTACTTCCAAGGCACGCTTCCTTTCCCATAAATGGTAATGATGGCGACGGCTTCCATTTCTCAGGACGACGTGTTTAGGTTGTGCGTGAGACTGTTGATCTTGGTGACCTTTGATTTCAATGGTGATCTTGGGGTCTTAACTTTGGACGGCCCAGATGCGATTGGAATTATCCAATGGTTGGGATAAGTCTCAGGATGCCTATATAAGGCTCATTTGAAAGCCCAAGATTAGCTAATCAAGAGGGGGGTGAGTTGGTTTTTAAAACTTTTTCGAATAATTAACTAGAATCACGTAAGTTAAAAATACGTTGATAAATTAATAATCGTAAACAAGTTCAAGCAAGTAGAACAATCGAATAATAAGTGCAAATAAACGAAAACAACTAAACTCAAGTAAGCAAATAAGTAAAATAATGTAATTTGCACAAAATAACAGCGTTAAGTAAAAGGGATAGAGAGTGCAAACGATATAGTTATGGAGGTTCGATCCAATGCAATGCTCTACGTCCTTCGTTATCAAGCTCTCTGGCTCGAGCATGCCTTTTTTACTATGTTGATTGATATATGTACAATACAACCCTTTACAACGCTTCTGGTGACTTACAACCAAGGAGCACCGATCCTTTTATAACGTTGAGCTTTCCGGGATCTCAATATGACCCAGACGGTGACTTACAATAAGGAGCACCAATCCTTATACAAATGATGATCTTTAAGGGATTTCAACACGACCCACAATTCAAATAGATTTTACAAATGAAATCTTCTCTTTTTAATAAATAATAAATAAAAGAGAAGTAGGCTAACACTTTAATAGATAGCAATGAATGAAGCTCAAGTGTTATGTTAGAAAAACTTTGACAAATATGATGATTTTACAAGTTTTAGTTCAATCAATCAAA
>CAIGRQ010286737.1:0-19734 GCA_903798375.1 Fraxinus sp. D2006-0159
AGTCTTTCCACCTTGATCTTGAGTAATAATCCTCTTGAACGGATTCCAGATTGTTTCTTTACACATATGTGTGGGTTACGCACTCTCAATTTAAGTCGAACTGATATTGAGAGCTTGCCAAATTCCATATCAGACTTGGAGAAACTTAATGCATTATTGCTCAGAGATTGTTATTCTCTGGTATCAGTGCCATCATTGGAAAAGCTCAAGGTATTGAGGCATTTGGACCTCCAAGGTACTATTATTGAAGAAGTACCCCAAGGTATGGAAAGCTTAACCAACCTCAAAAGCCTATATTTGACATTTACAAGATTAAAGATGATACGGACGGGGACTTTTCAAAGACTCACACATCTTCAGCTGCTCAAGTTGCCATTTAATTTAGATTTACTAACAGAAGATGTTGAGTCATTGAAACAGTTGGAAGTATTTCGAGGCAGGTTAAAAAGTGTACGTGATCTCAATCTGTTCATCAAATCACGACAAATTGACAAGCAATTCTTTTCCTACAATATTCTAATAAGTTCTAGAAAAATACTCTATCCACTAGAGGACGGTGAGGATGAGGTCGAGGACGTTTCACAACGTAAACGTATACATTTTGGAAAAGACAGTTTCATGGAATCCTCTTCAGACACAGTTAATAATATGATGCCACGAAATATCGAGAGTTTAGAGTTTTCAGAAAGTGGTTTGAGTGGTTGCTTATTAGATGAACTTCCAAGTTTATATTATGCTAGAGATTTAAAAGAATGCTTCATAGCGGAGGAGGATAAAATAGAGTGCATTATGAGGTTAGAGGAAGAACAACAGACTAGTACTGGGGTCCCATTCCAAAGCCTTAAAGCGATGACTATGGGTCACTTGCCAAATTTAATTGGTCTCTTCAAGTGGGAAGCAGTTGTACCTCTTCCACCTGGTACATTTTCCTGTCTCCAACAGTTATCCATTTCTAATTGTGTTAAAATCAAGAAGCTTTTCCCTCAGGGTTTGGTACATAATTTCCATAACTTACAAAGATTAGGGGTCTTTAAATGTGTACAAATGGAGGAGATAATAGAAGATGACAACAATGAAGGAGCTGATATCACATTGCCAATGTTACAGTATTTGGATCTGAACCATCTGCCACAACTAAAGAGCATCTGCAAGGGAAAGATGATTTGTGATTCCATTTTTATGATTTGGTTGCAGGACATTGAAAATGTAAAGAAATTCCCTTTAAATTTACCGCTTCTCCATGGACAACCATCTCCTCCCCCAAGTCTTTATTCAATCACCGTGTTAAGAAAATGGTGGGAATCATTGGAGTGGGACCATCACAATGCCAAAAATGTCCTTCAACCCTTGGTTAGGTATATTTTCGAAACAGGTACGATTCTACACTATTTTCAGCAACTTATTTCTTTTGATCTCTCTTAATAATGAATTCTGAAAATAATTTTTCAACAACTTATTTCTTAAAAAATTTGTCTCAAACGGATCCTAAATTTATCAAAGAACAAAAGGAAACATACAAATTCATCAAGCAAGACTCTCAACTCATGATAGAATTATTTGATGACACTAAAAACGAATAATTAAAGAATCAAAATAATTTAGAATTAATGTTTTTTATCAGTTTGTTGTCTGTATTTAGCATCTATTTGGTTTGGATAAAAAAAAAAAAAAAAAATTTAATCGATTTTTATAAAAGTTAACAGAATTTGTAATTGAAAACGTGTGCATCCTATAAAATGTCTGGTTAAAATTAATTTTTTACTTCAATTTAGATTTAATTAGTAAATAACATAATAGCATTTAGAAATAAAATTAGTGGGAAAAAAATTTGGATAGTAACCCAAAAGTTAAATAAAATACCATCAATGCAAATTTTATATGTATGTGTATATGTGTGTGTGTGTGTGTGTATATATATATATATATATTCAGTTTTTTGTTCATACTCCATCATTTTACTTGATAATTGATTCTCATAATGTCTAGGATTGATTATTCCTTGCATCTTGACATCTTGATTTATGTTAATTATTGACTCGTGCATCTTCCTTGTCATTTTTTTTTTATTACGTGATGTTCCAAATTTATAACTTGTTCTTTCCAGAGAGCAGAGAGTAACTGATTTGGATGCTCCGGAGTCAAGAGAGGAAGAAAGCCAATACTAAAATTGTTGTTTTTTGAACATTTTAGACGTTTTATCGCCGTCCAAATGTGATTGGGAACTGCTTTATTTCATTTTTTAAGGGTGTCTGTATAACAAATCCTAGGTATTCTAATGCGCTCATTTTTAAGAATTAGTTACAAATTATATCAACCTATGCTTTGTGAAACTTATTTCGGCATGTGTAAAAAGTTCATTAATTTAGTTATAAATTATTCAGTTGTGTTACATATTCATTGTGTAGGTTGATTTAAAAACACATGATGTCGTAAGATATAATTTGATCAAAATCTCTTCAGCCAAATAAAAATAAATAGATAAATCTTCACTATTTACTTTTTGATACCTCATCAATCTATAAAACTTTATATTTTGTCGCTCTTTAATATTCATTGATTTTTAAAAACATGGTTGGCAAATATATTGTTTTTAATGTCTAATGGATGTTTTGATAGAAATCACTATGAGATACATGATGTACTAATCAAGGGAAGGTTGATGATAAGAATGTGACAAAGAAAAAGTTGAACACACACAAGTGTTGCAATTAAAAATAAAATCAAAACCTCAAGTACAAAAATATGATGGATAAATAAGGTTTTTTTTGGGTAAGAATATGGTATAATTTCCCTATTGTAATATCTGATATTAGACGTGTAATGTTTTAAAAATATTCCATTATTTAAAGCACAAGTGTAGAACAGGAAAATGGTGTTGGACGACAAGAAGAAAAGATGGAAGAAAACATCAGTAGGAGGACAAGATGGTGAAGAAGAAGAGAACTATAGATAAAAAAATAATAATTAAAAAAAAAAAACTGCTAACTTGTAAATGTTCTCTGCATTTTTGAGCTGACTCACACCTAATCGATTATTTTTTAAAATAAACTCTAAATTAGCATATATGCTTCTCCCTCAACCCACAGCTTTCTGCCATTAATTCATCTTAATTAATTATACTCTTCTTTTACTTCATTGAGATTATAAAAGAATTGCTCAAAGATTTCATCGATTCAAGGTAAATATATGTTAATCTACTCCTGCATCTATTAGAGTTTCGTCTCGGAATTAGTACTTCTCAATTCGGTTGAAGAAGATTTGGAGCCATTCAAGGAAGTAGGTCATCTCGATCAACTCGTTTATAAATTGTTGTTAAGTATATCTTCATATACAACATAACCTTTAACAAACTTACTGTATAAAGAAGATTATTCCGTTATTAGTTTTTCTAAATTTACCAAACATCTAAAATAACTATGATTGTTCGATAATAAGAAGTTGGAACTCTAAAATCAATCCCAAATTGAGTCTTAATTTAGAACTTAATTATTGATGCAGGAGGGTTTGAGTCAGATGCTGAGTTGTCAGATAATACGTTAATGGCTCTAAAATATCGTGAGTTGGCAGATCGACGCAAAGATGGCAAGTGATCGCGTAATTTTGGGTAATTGAGGGTGTTTCAGTAATTTGGCCATAACTTTGGCTACGGTTATCAGAATCACACCCATGACCCCAATCTGGAAAGCTTGTTTCGGCGCGCACGTCGTGGACACCCAGCTTTGAGTACTTCTCAATTCGGTTGAAGAAGATTTGGAGCCATTCAAGGAAGTAGGTCATCTCGATCAACTCGTTTATAAATTGTTGTTAAGTATATCTTCATATACAACATAACCTTTAACAAAATTACTGTATAAAGAAGATTATTCCATTATTAGTTTTTCTAAATTTACCAAACATCTAAAATAACTATGATCGTTCGATAATAAGAAGTTGAAACTCTAAAATCAATCTCAAATTGACCCTTAATTTAGAACTTAATTATTGGATATTAAAGAGAGAGTTTGTGATCGACAGCTTCATCAAAAAGTTTCAGTCGTTAGAAATATCCCCTCCCTTGTCGTGAGAATCGAGTTCACAGTTAGTTTGCACCTGCAGAATCGAGAACTAATCCTCTGCTCCAGCATTTCTCAAAGATATGAAGATAGGAAGAGAATAGAGACGATGGTGGGAATCATTGGAGTGGGATCATCCCAATGCCACACTTTCTCAGGGAATATTGGTGATATATACCTTTCTCAGGTAACAAAATTTAATTCATTAATCTTAAATGTAAATGGGAAATCATGGTGAAAAAATAACAGTCTCATTTTCTTGTCAGGTTTTCACATGGATATGTACCTAATTGGTTGATTGAAGAAGGCCAATACTAAAGCTTCACTTTGATCTCAACTCAAATGTAATTTGAGTTTCATTATTGTCCAATCTTGTATAGTACTATATACGGCTAAAAGAAGAGTGAGATATTAAATCTTGTATACACGTCTATGCATGCCTGACGCAGGGAAGATGGAATCAGATATTGTTCTGATTGACGAACTAGTCTAGATATCGTTCTAGAAGACGAAAGAGCAAAATAATTTCTGGAACTCAAATAATATTATTCATTGAATATGACGGAAATCACTAAAAGGTCTTTTATATAGACGTTACAAGAAACCCTAAAAGCGGAAAATATCGAATCGTGCCAAAAATAGTGGAAAATCAAAACGAAATATACTAAAAATAATAATTTAAAGGCTTAAATGAAGGAATTTGGCTAAAATCCTGAGATCTCGGGCTTTTCCCCAAGTCCAATTTCTCAGGCCGTTTCCAATCAACCTACCAAATTTTAGCCCATTCCGACATCGTCACGATAAATGACGAAAATGCCCCTGGCGCCTGCTGGACTCGTCCTACATCAATGCCTAAATACTTCACTAATGTACACTATCAGTTGATTATTGGATGGTATTTGCAAAAGTTATTAACGATGCATGTTCAACCAGATGACAGAAGAACCCAATTATGTTCAAAGTACAAATTATTTTAGAAAGTTTTTGTGCTTATCTTGAAAGGAAAGTATCTTTTGATTTTTAAATACAAGAACCACGATTGATACATACAAGCTAAATCTATTTATGACTTGAAAATTTATCCACCCAAATGACATTACAAGAGACTCGTAGCGTCCATGTGGTGTTCAAAAAGCAAATTTTTGTACATAGTGTATAAAAAATCTCGAGGGAAAGGATACTGATAAAGTCGACTAATTCCTGCAACTGAATATCTGCTGGGACCTAATAGAACTTACAAAAGGTTGAATGATATTTAGGGCATTAGGCTGTTCCCACTCCATTGAATCCCACCATTCTTTGTCATCTTTGCATATCTCAATCACTTTAAGAGCCTTTGGAGAATATGGTTGTCCATCAATAGTCGATTGAAAGAAAGGCAACTACTTTAGTTTTCTACAGCCACATAAATCATTAGACTCCATGGAATTGCAAGTCATTGTTGTTTGGCAGGCAATTCAAGGACAAATGCCCTAACCTCAGGAGTGTTATAGAGCTTGTAACATCCATGCCTTCTTCTTCTTCGTCAGCTATTATTTCTGCCATATTCTTGCATGAAAAAAGGTACAAAAATTCCAGGTTCAGAGATTCTGCAGCAAACACCGCAGGAAAGCTTCTTGATTCTGTGACAGTATTTAATGTCTAATTTTTTCAGACAGGAAAACATTCTGCGGGGAGGTCTGCAACCATTCCACATTCCCACTTAATCATACCAATAGAGTTAGGCAAGTCAAATAGATGTAAATATTCAAGGCTTTGGAGTGTTACCCTGCGAGAAACTTGTATTCCTCCTGCAATCAGTTCCTTGTGGGAGGACAATGTCAAAAAGCATTCTATTTCCTTACAAAGAAAAATTTCTCAACTCCTCAAGTTTCTTGGATTTTTAAACCATGGGAAATCATCCAAAAAACAGCTACTTAGGTTGTTGCACTTATCAATTTCCTGATGCTGAATGTCCCGGGCAAATAGCACAGCCTCTCCTATTCTTCATACTTTATTGAGAGTGCAACCTCTTAAAATCGCCATTCTGTCACTTAATTTTCCAGATCTTCACAGAAATCTTCATGAGATTTTGCCTTACCTATGCGAATATTGTAGAATCTTAGTCGCCCATTGATAAGGACGTTTTTACACGTTTATTTCAATTCACAAACATGGATAATTGTCGATAAATGTATGAAATATAGCTTAATTCATGTAATTTGTGTTTGTAGGACAATAGTGATGATTGTGGTTGAAACTCGAAGGAAAATAGAGAATATTGGCTAAAAAGGAAGAAAACGAAAGTCCAGCGACCTAAATGTAAATAATCTAAAGATGACCAGAAGAGTGGATTTAGATGGCGAACATCCTAAACTCCAATTTAATGAGTGCAAAAGACGTTAGAAGAAAGAAATTAAAGAAAATAAGTCAAAGCAATAGTGGATGAAGTGTGAGGACCAAAGTGACTAGCATGGAAAGTCACTCTACCATGCGGATTTTCTGGTTTCCTTTTCTCGTTCAACCTCTTATGGAAAAGAATTTAGGGCAACTATAAAAGCTAAAAGTCGTTTAGAAGTGAGGGTTACCCATTTTTAAATAGAAAAATAACATTGAAGAGCAAGGAAGGGAGCTAGAACAAGGGATTTCATTCAAGATTCAAGATTTCAAGCCTAATTTCTAGTTTTTTGGTGATATCTTCTTTATTATTTTTATTATTCTTTTATTTTAGCCATGGTGAGCTAGACTTTTTATATACTAGGTGAACAATGAATCTCGCAATGCGACCTTTTTAATTCTCTATTTTGCATATATTCAAACACAATCGATGGATGTTGAATGGTTTATATACACTTTCTTGCCTCCATAGTTAAATACATGTGATTATATGAGTTGAGTGGGCTATTTTATGCATTCGTAATAAAGGAAATAGATTTTACAAAGTATAAATCATCGTAGGGTCTAATAGGGGATAAAAATATACTGCTATATTTTACGTGAATCTCTTAGTGTTTATAAAACGTTATGTATTCTTGTATATTGCATTTGTCATAGAAAGATAGTCAAATGGTATGTGAAAATATGTTCAATTCTACTCGAAAGATATTATTGGATAAGTTAGAAATATTGATTAGTCAAAGAAAGATAGTCAAATGGTATGTGAAAATATGTTCAATTCTACTCGAGAGATATTATTGGATAAGTTAGAAATATTGATGTTTCAATCAATTCATCGTGTTATCGAATTGTGAAATAGAGGTTAACAGTGAACTTGTTTGGTGATTCAGGATTATATTGCTCCTTTCATTCATTAATTTCATCAAACTTTTGTAATCAACATAATTTCATTCATTTAGTCATAAAATCCAAATAACCAACTATCTTGAATTTAATAAGTTCGGTTAAGGTCTTGCTAATAGAAATCAAATCAAATCAATGCTCGTGGAACGATACTCGAAATTTCACAATTTTCACTTTATTACTTGTTAACGAACCGTGCACTTGCGATGATTTACAAAGTGAACATATTTTCGTGAACACCCGTGACTCTTTTGAAACTTAATTAATTGGTTGAAATCACATACATCGTGCAACGCGCCTTGAAATTCTTCCAGCTGTTTGAACCCCTCGAGTTCTTCCACTGGTTCCATACAATATGGAAGCATGAGACGCCGAAGATTCGAGAATCTGGGCAAAATCCGTGTCGGCATCGTCCTCAGGCGCATAGCTAATAAATCGACGTGTTTGAGATTGGCTAAATTTTCCATGCCTTGAGGTATTTCCTTAATTCTAGTTTTTGTTAGGTCCAGCTCCTTCAGTGCTTTGAGCTTTTCCAGGGGTGGCACTAATTTGAGCTTGGCACAACCTCTGAGCAATAGTGAACATAAATTCTCCAAGTCTGATATGGAAATCTGCAACTTCTCAATCTTGATATAACTTAAGTCGAGATTCTGCAAGCCATGCATGTGTGAAAAACTAATCCGGAATCAGCCTCAAAGGATTCTCTCTCAAAATTAAAGTCACAAGGTTAGGACAATTTGGCGACGTGCCTGGTGAAATCTCAGATAGCTCGTTACACAACAAAGAAACCTTATCCAGGTCTACTTTCCAATCCTGCTCCTCTGGCATCCCCTTCAGTTGAAGTCCAGCTTTTACCATGTATTTAGGTCTATCATTTGTGATCCTTATTGCCATGTCTCTGATCAAATCATGTATTTTCACATACTTTTCCTTCCGATAACTTTCAGCACCTTCAAGTAAGCAGACTTTCTCTAGTTTATTCAATATTGCGTGACCCTGGTCGAATTCTGCTTGTCCATTTATCAACTCCTCTGAAATAAATTTGGCTATCAATCTGTATCTCAGGATTTTTTGACCTTCAGGATACAGAGAGCAATACAAGAAACACCGCTGTAATCTTTGATCACTCAGACGATTAAAACTACATTGGAGGATTGGTAATACCTCATTTTCCATGTTATCTAGTCCAATAGAAGATTCTTTCAATTCTTCCATAGCATCCCTCCATTCATGAATGTCCGTCACCCCACTCATGCTTCCAGCCATTGTAATAATCCCAAGTGGCAAACCAGCACACCTTTTTGCCACTTTCTTTGCAATACCTTCTGTCTCTGAAGGAAGTTTTATGCCATCACCAATTTTTTCAATAAATAATTTCCAGGCGTCTTCTTCTGATAGAGGTTCAACTTTTATATTTTCTTGGCATTTCATAGAACAACATACCTCTAGTGATCGACTCGTTATGATCAACTTGAGTCCATCCATTTCAGGAGAAATTCCAATCTTCTCTGTAGCAATACCGTTCCATAAATTATCGAGTATGAGTACAAATTTCTTCTTTATCCTAAATGCCAGTGACAATTTGTCTGCCCTCTTCTTTTCGTCATCTTCATTTGGAATATCAAGATCCAAGGTTTTGGCAGTGTCATTTTGCAATTTGTGAATGCTAAACTCCTGTGAAACAGTGATCCAATACACATTACCTAAGAATATAGATTCTGTCAAGAGATTGTTATGGACATGCATTGCCAAAGTCGTTTTGCCCACTCCCGCCATTCCATAAATACCAATACCAAAAACTTTATCATCCCTTAAACTAAGCCAGATTTTCTGCAAATTAACTTCAAATGTCTGGCCTTTCGATCCTGTTGTCACAAGCGGCTCCCCCTTTGATTCATAGACATCCAGTACTAGCCCTTCAGAAAATGTGCCTTTCTCGACAAGTTCTGCCACTTCCTCAATCATTTTATCATGTTTTGCCACTTGTATACGTGAATCTGCTTTCGTTAACTACTTTTTCCAGGCTTTCAAATTCTTTTTTTCTTTTTTTCTACAATGGTCAGCCTTTGCTTGCTCGAGTGAAGTTCTGCCTCTCTTAGCATTACAATCACGTCAGCTGCTTGAATGCTGGGCCGTTCAATTTTCCTTTTTAAGATTTTGCACCTTCCCTTTGAGGCTATTGTAATTGCGTACCACTTCAACAGCAATGTTTGTTAATGTTTCAGCCATAAATTCCCTGGGAAAATGAGCAACACTACATCAAATTGTCAAGTTTAGAGACGACACATGACGGCAAGGGTACGCTGTAGTGGACACAGGACATTGGACATACTCAGATTATGCAATATTTTAGCTCATTTTCTTCTCTTAAAATCTTTCCAGCGTTATCCAGTCTAACCTACCAAAGATACCATAAAACAATTTATGTTCTGCATGAGGGGTTAGACGGAAACATGCAACAAACATAATGGAAAAGAGAGACAAAAAACAAGCCAAAAAGAGAGAAGCACAAATTAATCGTGATTCAACAAACCGCCTGCGAAAAGAAAACTTTATTAGTTGAGAAAACCTCACAATACAAAATTTCTTCACCCTACACAAAACTAGAACACTCAACCTACAATACACACCTACTTGTACCGGTTCTAGTTTTTCTTCCTACACACTGATAGTCTTTTTGAACTCTCTGTCATGTGTCCTCGTACGCTGCACACCACTATGGTCCTTTCATTTTCTAGCTTTTCCTCTCTCTCTAACTCGCACTTTGCTGCAGAATTCTTCTCTCCAAAAACTTCCCAGCCGTGTCTCTTACCCCCTAATTTTTCATCAATGCATTGTCTCTGTCTTTATAGCGACAAGTCCACCTCGTAGTAGTATCCTTCATCTTAATTATTGCGTTTCCTTTCCTTTTACCTTAAGATTCCACTGGGTTGTTACCTTATTTCTCATTGCACTAGAGAGCTCCTCTGCTGAATAAGTTAATGGAATTGTGGTCTTCAAAAATTTACTACTTCAGTCCCAAACTTAATTTACTTATTTTGAGACAATTCTTCAACACTAGTAGCATAGCTCAGCAGGGAATACACACAGAAGCAAATAACTATGCTACGAAAATCAACGGCCTAAAGCAATTCGGTAGACAAATAAAGAATCAGCATTTCCAGGCATATAAATTGAATGGTCAAAACATTTTACCTTGCAAGAAGCTGACAAGCCAGGATGGACTATATTGACCAGCACCTTCTAGTTATGGATTTCGCTCTGTACGTTTGTTGAGGACGAAGGTTCCTCAATAAATTAATCAGAAATAAATTAGATTACTTACTAAAACAATGTATGTCATTTTCAGCACAATGACAACATAAAATTTAGGAAAATTCTGTTTGTACAGGAAAAATTTTGTGCGGAAAACTCAGACACTCACGTGGGGTGGGCCAATGTGAATTAAATATTATAATAAAAAGAGCCTCATTTTATTGTGTGTATTTTGTAGGGTGTCTGTATATTTTTTTCCTGTACACTAAGCTCTGCATTAAAATTTAACAAAATGTTCCTTTTCGCACATCCACAATTTAATAACTTGTGTCGGGTGATATGTTGAAAATGTCTCTTCTAATTTGACAATGCCTTCGTTCGGCAAACAAATTTATAGTATAAATTCAATCAAATAATAAAATAAAATAAGACTGTCTTATAACTCATTTAGAAATTATCAATGAACACAACATTACATTTTACTTTATTTACCACATTATAAACATGTGTAAATTCCAAATAATACTACTTGTACGTAATGGAGTTACTTAATATTTTACATTCAGATGATGTATCGAAAAGAGAGTGGAGAAGTTTTTATTCTTTATTTAGTTGAAGAAATTCTAAATCAATCATATCTCATAACGTCATATATATGTAACTCATTATGTACATAGAGCACAAGGTATAAAATCACAATTCCATGTCATTTTTATCAACAAAACACAAATGACTTAATTTTGACAAATTGTTAACATTACATTGTTTTTTGTAACAAAATTTCTATATATCAACAAATTTTTTTAACCCATTTTTCTTCTTTTTCTTAATCCCCTTCAGTAATGATAATCAAGATTACACTCAAATAATCACCTTATCAACTTCCAGGTTAACAGACTGAACAAAATAAGAATTATCAAACGCGAATTTGAAGCCGGTGACTTTTTCTTCATGGAGTTTTCGCACAAATAATAATAATAAAACATATTTCTTAACCTCAGCAGAAATTTGAAATTCCATTTCATAAAATACATGTATCAATCACTGAATTTAGCAAAAAAATATATTAACTTTTACATCTCATTTAAGCATTTGTTTCAGATGATTCCCAGTAATGCACTGGCTAATTGTTCGATTCAAAAACAGAAACAAAAAAATAAAAAAAGAGGAATATGGACAGAACTCAGAAAAGAATAATGAAAAATAAACAAATACAATAATTAAATATGATCCATAATTGAAGCTCCATTAAAGTGGAGTTAAGAAACTTCTATCAAGTCTTCTCCATGCAACATGAAAATGCTAGTTACCATTGTACATAAACTTCAGTCAGCTTTGCAGCTAGAAGCGCCATTAATAGCAGTCAAGAGGAAAGAGTCGACACTGTATCACTGTACTGCACTACCTGAATAAATGCCAATGTGAAGAAAATGACCGGAAGGTACCACAAGTTGTCTAGATTCGTAACTATTATATATTTTCACGTCCTTGTAAGACAAATTGATGGAACGAGTTATTATACCTATTATGATTATAATACTAGGAGTCATCGTCTGAACTAGAACTGTCCATCCGTCTATCCATAATAGCTGGAAACAACCGCTGACGAGGATCGATGAGAGGATTCTGGCGAGGATGGGTAGGTGCCACTATCGACTCTTCTTTCCGAGGTGTCCTATTTGGTTTTATTGGCGAATTTTTCACTTCTTTACATACCTTATCTAAAATTATCAGAAAATCCCGAACAACAACAAATAATCGTAAACCCTCATCCTTCCCAGCATTTCCATGAAAGTAATCTGCTGTGCTCTTCACCAGAGCCATTACTCTTCTCTCTTCCTCGAGTAACCACGTAACATCAACCTCGGCATTCTGCACAAAACTTTTTAAAGTCTGGTGAAACCCATTTTCTTCTGGTATATTCTTCATTTCCAAATTTAAAAAACCTCGGGCCTTTACGAGTGACTGACTAAGCTTTGAAACGATTCCTGCTAAGCCGTCAGCGTCTAATATTGCAGCTCTCCTTACATTTTCAAGCTCACCACCCAGACCTGAGACAACCTGCAGGCCAATGCTTCTATAATGCTCGTCTGAATCTTGGTAAGAATCCTCAAGTCGATCATCAGATTTGAGGCTGGATGTGATCTGGCTCTGTTTGGCTGCCCGGGCAGCTCGTACACCTTCTGAACGGATTATCTCCTGAACAACAAAGTGCAAGAGAGTCGTTTTTCCATCTGTTCCCTTTACATCAGATAATTTTAGAAGCGTGTCAAGCTTAAATGCTTGTGCACCACCCCTGAATGTTCCATCATTCATGCGATTTCCAGTTTTAAGAACAGCCTCGAGGAGTTTGAGAAACAACCTGCTTTTCCGGAGTTCTGTGCAAGCAGCCTGCAATTTAAATTGAGATGGTGTAAGTATATGTGTTTGACCAACATTATTTTGGAAGAATGTATTATGGAATAGTAGATTGATGGAGAATGTGAAAAAGAAAGAAAATTTATTGATGTGATGGAAAATATTATTTTATTGAAGAATGAGTGGTTGAAAATGAGTAGAAAAATGAAAATGTAAATTTTGATGTATATCAAAGAAAATCTTTGAATAAAGGAACTATATATTAAGGCAATTGGTGTCATTGCTGACAAATGCATCGAAAAGATTAGAATTTAGAAGCCATTTGCCGCCGTATGATCATTGTCATATTTTTAGCTCATGACTCATGCATGAGTGTGTGCGAGTGCTTCATGTGTTACTACTTTATCTTCTTTTATTTCTTTTTCTTTGGAAGGGGCACAAATGGCATTTAAAATTATCCCCATTGCATTTCAAGGACTGACCCTACAACATGATAAAAGAGAATCAAGCCCAATTTGATAGGAGTTTTGCTAGATTGACAGTTTTGTTGACATTCCATGATGTAGCACGCAATCTGTCCACTTATTTGAAGAACACTTATTCAAATCAATGGCTAGAATTTTTACACATCAAGAAATGTCAACCAAAATGTCCTAAATGAATGTCAAAGTAGCTTTACTCATTTGATAGGGATTAAAATCTAGATTTTAGTCTAAGTTAAAGTCAACCATAAATTTTAACTACATATTTTATGGGACTCGCAACTTTTCAACCACACATTACAGTAACTTTTATCAAAATTTTCTAAAAATATGATATTCAGCTACATCAAACAGGGGCAAAATTCATTTAAATATACAAGTCATATGAGAGGATTATCACTAGACAATAACTAGCTCTGGGACATCCTGATTTTCCATATAATCTTCCAAGTTAGGGCTGTCAAAAGGACAGGGTTGGCGTTTAAAATTAGGCCAGGTGCAGCGGGGCCATGGTAGCGAGTCCTACTGTGCTCAGCACGATTTCTAAAGTGATGAGCCGATTTGTCGTCCTGGTCCATTTTCTGAATATTTTTAATTGGAAAAATATATAGAGTTCTTTTTTAAAAAAATATTTCCAACTATGACATTTGACATTTATCCGGCTGCATAAATGTGTAACACAGCCTGCTATATGCATGCTGCAGCACATTTAAGTCCAATGGGTGGCATAGCCCCCTGTATATATATTTTCTGGAAAAAATACAGTCCAGCTGCCAGGCCGCAGAGGTGATACCCAGCACAGCCCAGGGTCCTATTTTAAAGGTTTTGATATCCCTACTTCAAGTGTTATATCAAGCATAAAATGCATCAAGAGGAGGAGAGAGAGAGTGAATAAAAATGCATAGCCAGTTCCAAACACTAAGCAATTATTTAAGATTTGATAGCAAACGAAAGGTGCGGCAAGCATTCTTGTACTGAACATGTATGAGAAATTAGTTTACTGACATGAAAATTGTGGTATCTAACTTGAAGAATAACCAATGGTCTCATGATTTAGACCCGGTTATGGAAGAGGTTGTAGATTCTAGCTCTCACATTAATATATAAAGAAGAAAGTTAAAAAAACACAAGGGAGGGTAAAAGGTGAATGCTGAAAAGTCACTGCATTACAACAAAGTTTTTCACCTTTCTATGGATTGGATTCTGTTTTGAACTCTTTATACATGAGATGTAAATATATTACACATTTTTAAGGGACAGCATAATATTCAATCCATCCATGGGAGATTTGCATCACAAAATTTAGATACCCAGAATCACTACATTTAATATTTCCTCAAATGATTGTGGAACTAATATTCACTACTGAATGGACATTTCTTAATAATTATAAGCTGATAAGTAGATGCAATTAATAGCAAGAATGGCGCACCTCTAAGATTGCAAAAGACTCTTTTACCATTGCTGTATCCTCCTGTAGAGTGCACATAAAAAGCAAGGATTCTAGCCTCTTAAAGGCAAATGGAATGTCCACTAGGACTTTGAGGAAGCGGTCTGCAGGCCCAAGTTGAAAAAGCTCTCCACTGTAGAGCCTCAGCTTCAATTCTTCGTCAGATGTCGGAGCCATCTTTAACAAATTCTGAATAAGCTCTGAGGGAAGTTCATTGCCTGATTTAAGTCAGTAGGTCAGCTGCTTTCTTGAGATATAAAATCGACCATAAAGCAATAGCAAATTCAGACTTCAATGAAACAGCTTCAGAATAATAAACCAATCCAATAATCAAACTGTTGATGGATAGTTGCAGCTAACAAGCAAAGTGGTTAATCTTGCATTTAGATTGTGCAAGCTTTCTTGAGCAAAGTGCTCCTCTCCCCCTCTGAGAGCAGACAATTAAATCTCACGAATAGTTTTAGCATCTTTCATTGAGGTCCATGTATGTAGTTCATTTGTAATAGTCATCATTAAAGTGTATCTAACATTCTATTGTTGCCCTATTATGACAAGACATAAAATAAGATGAATCAAGAGTGCCCTAAGAGGCATCAGGCACTATCAATATAAATTCTAAAGAAAAAAGATTACAAATCTTTTGAATTGAAGAGTTCAGAAATATCACTACATGAGGAAAAAAAAAAAGTAACAACATCAGCGTGAATACAAAGGAATAAGTCTGAATCACGTGCTACTTCACCTAATGCAACAAAGTAGCCACAGAATAATAAAAACTATATATATACAAGAATCACAAACCTCTTGACCTAGAAAATATATCAAGATATAATCAATATAAAAGATATCAAGGAGTTGTTTGTTCTGAATCATGTTTTGTAATTCTAATATGTCAAGACACTCCTAGGATGACAACTAAGGGTTGTTTTCTTTGTATTTCAGTTTTGTGTTTTGAGTTTTGAATTCGTTTTGGGTTTTGTATTTTGAGTGTCCATTTTGAGATCGTTGAAAATGTATCTTTTTGGCATTTTGAAAACACCCAAAACACGTTTTGAAATTTTTGATTTGATTATAGCTAAAAACACTCAAAACGACAAATTTGTCGTTTTGAGTTTTCTTTGTAAATTTTTTACTTGTTTTCAAAAACGCGTTTTCGGAAATAGGAAAGAGAACGCAATTTCACTATTTTGAAAAATCGAAAATAGAAAAGGGTTTGAAAACGGTAAAGAGAACAGGCCGTTAGAGTGCTAGCACCTCTAACTCAAGTCAAACCTATTGTAAATAATGATGAAATACAAAACAAAAGTTTACTTTTGACAAAAATTGCTTATTACGTTTATTGGCTCAAAAATAAATGTTATCTGCCATATCAGTCCTCCCTCCCTTTTAATGCAACATGTAGCAGAGAGATGCATAAATTAGATCATCTGATCAATCTATGAATTAAATGAAATCCCCCTTTTATCTGATTCGGTCCTCATAACTTGTTTTCAAGTATTTTTACCGATAATGAAGTTCTTCTCTTCAAGTAAATTTCTCAAAAAAATTAATAAGAAACAAAAAATGTCACCTTCATGAAGTGCGTCACAAACTTCTTCTGTAGTCACATTTAATGCTTTGAGAAGAATTGATAAATTCTGTGACTTCTTTGAATCAATTATTTGGATATATTGGGTTGACGGATCTTGGGATGAAGACTCTTTCTTGAATACATTCTTGTTTTTCTCAACAGGGGCATAGCCAAATAGAGTTTCTATCATCTCTTCATTGAACCTGTTCATAAAAGTATTTACTTCCATATATAAATCAATTAACAAACAACAATGAGGGGGAAATACTTACTGGAAGGACCCTGATTTGATTTGATGCCAAACCATTGAATGATCAGGGTTGGCCAAAACCTTATCCCAGAAGAAAGGCTTCAGCTTAGCTTTAGAACCAGCAGCCTCTCCTTCATCAGTTGAAGTAGCAGTTGATGGATGATTCTGTCCGAGTGGCGAAGGTCGAGCTGGCTTTGAGCCTATGGAAGGAGGCCTTGGTGGAGGGCCACCAGTAGGTGGAAGAGGTGGTGGACGTGGACCAGTCTTGATGCCAGAGGGTATAGGAGGTGGAGGAGGTGGTCCGCCAAATGAAGAATTTAGAGGCGGTGGCGGTGGCGGTGGCGGTGGTACAGGGGGTGGGGCTACAGGAGTGGCTGTATTGCCTGCAGGTGGCCTAGGAGGATCTGAGCTTTCGGGTGATGGCTTCAGTGGAGGCAGTCCTGGTGTACTCAACATTCCAGGTGGTAGACCTGCTGAATTCATGACGGGGTTTACAGCAGCTCCAGCAGTTGTTCCAACTGGAAGCTCAACTTTTGAATCACTTAGAGAATGTGACTGCACATAGAAGCTGTGACCACTTTTGTTATGGTTTGACTTGCTACTAAATGACTGATTACCAAGCTTTTCTCCATTTATTGAAGTTGCCAGACCAAATGACTTCTGAGGAGAGGCTGCAAGATCAAAATTTCAGAAGGAAAATCAGAACAAGCAGATGCAATATAGTTTCTTAAGAAGAAATATTAGGGCAAATGTACCAATTGAATAGTCACTTAAGCTTAAGCTAAGAAGAGGCCCTTCATCGTTTCTTCCCTGTGCAGAGCCAGTCCCACAGAACCTACGATAGCATAAAAAGAGCAGTACAGAAAGGGCAAGTGTCACCCCAGCCGTTACAACAACCGCAATGACAATGGTTTTCTTGTTGCTCTTTTTCTCGTCTGATTGTACACCCGAAGAAGAATTTGGATTGACAGTAGATTGTTCACCAGCTGTAGGTGGCAGGTTTGACCAGCCNCCTACGATAGCATAAAAAGAGCAGTACAGAAAGGGCAAGTGTCACCCCAGCCGTTACAACAACCGCAATGACAATGGTTTTCTTGTTGCTCTTTTTCTCGTCTGATTGTACACCCGAAGAAGAATTTGGATTGACAGTAGATTGTTCACCAGCTGTAGGTGGCAGGTTTGACCAGCCGAAGTCTGGAGGAAAAAATGCATGCAGTGGAGGACTAGCAGGACTTTGAACATCAGGAGTTATTGGAATTGAAGGTGCTGGATTAGGGGATGAAACCGTCGGGGATGGAGCAGGTGCTTCTCCAAATGTCTCGACTAATTCACGGTGTCTAGATGGATCGGACCTGGGAAAGAAGAATCTCAAATACCTGGTGTACCAATTTTTGACACCTCTCTCTTCTCCAGATATAAGAAGTGTAAGTTTTTTCTCCGTTAAACAATCCAAAAGGATTTGCTTAACTTGAGGTTGCAACATACTGACAGTTTTATGGAGATCTTCTTTGGTTGATGACCTGATATTTAGAAGTTCCTTACTGTAGCTTAACCATTGCTCTGGGAGATATAGTTCACGATCTAGAGCATTTTGGGCATGTATCAACTCTGGCCTGCAGTGTATCCATAACAATTCAGCCTGCAGCATGTGAATTTCATCAGATTCTTAGTGTCCATTCTAGATGTATGTAAATGGAAATACATGACATTCCAGACTCTGATCAAGCTCGTTCCCTAAAAATCTACTTTGAAAAGACGAGAACGTGAAAATGTTATGTGAATATGAAACTTCTTTTCTTCCTAGTAGGATCATTTCCTTCTATAAATTTAATGAGTGTTTGCTTAATTACACTCACAAAAAGATAATGTTTCTAAGAAGAAAATCTTTAAATGATGGCTTCAAAGATACAAAATCACTTCTTCCATTAATTATCAGAGTATAATTGATGAGACATCAATAACCCACAAAAATCTAACAATATACGAGACATAATCAAAAGACGTGTTAGATCAAGGTAATTTGAACAATATGTGAGAAGCCCATGAAAGTATTTAAAAGACAGGTACAATACATGTATCATTAAACTGGAGTCAAGAAAAACCTGTTTCCACATGTATCAAAACTTTCTGTTGTCAATGGAAAACTCTAACTGAAGTAGCATAGAAAGGTCATTCAACCCAATTATAAAGGCCACTCCCACTTCCTATAGTATCGTACAAGTTCGGTACTAAGAAGAGAAAAATCTAAGAGCATGTTTGGGAAAGTGATTGAATAAAAATTTAAGTAATTATAAGTTGTGGATCCTATGAACATATGGATAATAAGTGAGTAGTAGTTGTGGATCCTACAAGCATGTTTGCTAGAAGTGATTATTATAATTTAAACACATCCCAACATGGACTAAATTAAAGAAGATGGAAAGAAACGATATAAACTAATGAAGTGGCTCGTTAATTGACAATATTTATACATATAATCGACTTCATAACAATTTTACAAATTTGACAAAAGCTATGTTTGGAATGATAAGCATCCAATATTCTTTTTAAGTGCAAAAGCTGATAAATTTAACTGATGGATTTCCCGGAAAATTATTGCTGTTTCTTTCACAGACCATCTCTATTCAACTATCATACTGTTTCTTATAAAAGAAAAAAAAAACGGATGGTTAAAAGAAGACAGTGATGAGAAAGAACTAGAAAATATCGGCTCAATTCAATGACATCAATATCTCTTCAACAGAATTACTGTAGTATTCAATCTTATTATAAGAATGGAGTAAACATAAGACATGGAAACTATGAAGGATTCTTTCTCTTCTAAAGTATTATGAATACATTTGGGAGAAGTCCTTTAGCCGTATCAACATGAATGACTTTGTAGACGAGACAATGGTAAAAAGGAAAAGTCTTATCGCTACTTTCTGACTCGACCATAAAATCAAGAACAAAACCTTGGTGAAGAATGATAACGTATATATGCAAGGACGTAGCCAGGATTTGAAGTTGGGGGAGGGAGGGCGGGGGGGGGGGGGGGG
>CAIGRQ010286762.1:0-10249 GCA_903798375.1 Fraxinus sp. D2006-0159
ACTATGAAAATTTAAATTCCAAATGCCTCCAAGATAGAAAATTACATCAGTTAAAAGATGACTATGACAAAATAATAATGAGAGATCAACATTGCTTCTTATGGGTGTCAATTCAGACAACAAATCTTTCGGTGCCATTGAAACATTGTAACCTATCAATATTGCAACCACCTTCCCCATTGTAGGCCGACAGAGAGGGTCTAGGTGACAACAAGCCAACCCCAATTTCAATATTGCCTCCATCTCCTCAACTTCATATTGTTCCTTAATCTTCTCTTCTGCTGCCTCCAACAACCTGCCTTTAATATACGTCTCACTCATCCAGTCAATCAACACTTCCTCCTCCTCTGTTTACACTGTTGTCTGTATTGGCCTCTGTTCACACGCAACTTCCAACACCACAACCCCAAAACTATAAACGTCATTGGCTGCTGTTGGAGAAGCCAGTGTAACCACCTTAGAGGCTAAGTACTCGAATGTCCCCACCACTCGAGTTGTATTAAGCACCTCACTATGTGTATACAACTATGCTAGCCAAAAATCGCCTAACCTCCTCTCATATCACTATCTAATAACACATTGCTTTACTTAATGTCCCTATGAACAACCACTTGATCCCAACCATGATGTAAATAATTCAAGCCCTCAACAACATCAGCCAAAATTCTCCTTCGTCCTTCCCAATCCATAAGCTTTTTAGGCTTATAAAAACCCCAACTATTCAGACTACCATTAGGCATGTAATCGTAAACCAGCATTAGCGGAGAATTAATCCGCTACCTCAAATTCAAACAAGCCACAGAATCACCAAAAATTGAGGATGCAATGTGCAACAGGTTGAGGATGGAGAGACCAGAAAAACATAGGTGCCCTAGGGTTAAGCAAGTTGTTCATTTTACAGGTGAGGCAAATGAGAATGAAGGGATGGGCTTCTTCTCTTTATGGGGTGAGACAAATGAGAATGAAAATGTAGGAATGAAATTCGGTCTCAATTGTTCATCAATTCTTAAAATTGGTAACGTACACACACTCCTTTGATCCCCAATAACATTTTTACTGATCGAATTTGGGGTCAAAAAATCAAAAAATAGGTTCAATTGGAGCACCTAGGGTTTCCTCGCGATCTTGCACCTTTGAAGAATCAATTGCAACAGTTTGTTTGTTAATTGGTGAAATTGGTAGATGACCCATGGTTTTACCAACATGAATTGCATTTCCCCTCAACATATTAACCTTTTGGATTAGCATTTGTTCATCAAAATTCTTAGTGCCAAATTTTTCACACAACGCTTGAACTACATCAACGAATTTAGTGATTTTTGGTTGCAATTGATCTTGACCCATAGGTGGATCGGGTGCGCCAGAGGTAGAGGAGGGTTGCCAAGGTGGTTCGTAGCCATGGGTTGGTCGTACGAAATTGGAATTTTCATTATTCGGACTCTGTTGTGCGACATTTGAGACTGAAGGAACTTCTAAAAATTCATTTTGCTTTTTGGCATAAAAAAGTAACATGGCAAGAGTCGTCTGGATGTGGGCAACTGGCCGGTGTCAGTCCGTGATCATGGGTGCAAAGGACGGCGTCGAAATTTGAATTTTTCGCTGGTTGTGTCACGATATTCGCGACTGACGAAACTTCATCTGTTAAATTAAAATTTTTTGGTGATGTTTGTGGAAAATTGTTGGCATGGATGAAGTCGTCTAGTGATGGGCAATCGACCAGTGGTTCGTTCCGATCATGGGGGTGATCTTTGAGCGTCGATTCTAGCCACTATAGTTGATGGAATTAGATGGCGTTGGTTGCTAATTGAAGATGGGATGAAGGGTTGTCCACCGGTACCAATATCTGGTGGTTTAGGTGGTAGTGGGTCGTCGGAAATTGGGCACATTTTGGGCGGTTTAAGGATGTTGGTGGTACTTTTCTTCCATACGACATCGTTTTGAAAAAAAAAAAACATTTATGTTGACGATAGGTATAAGCAACACGTGGCAAGTGCACAGTAATTTCCTTTTGTGGCTCTTTTAGATTATAGTGATTATGTGCATATAACAAACGCATTCTTGTTTTATCGATTTATTCAGCCATTGTTTGATTTTCATTATTTTTAAATTTTTTTTACATATTTATTTTCACGATACATTCACGTAGTAAAATATTTTAAATGTAAATTCAAATTTTTTTTTCTACATTTTAATCATACATTCTCGTAAAAATTGCTAGTCAGAATTCTAATTTTTTTTCAAATAACAGTTGTCAAACAAATGCGTAATTCTGAACGGTTAATCGCAAGAACCAAATTGATGTGTCAATGATTCAATTAGTATAACATATCGATCAAAATAATTTAAAAGAATATATAAACGAAATAAGTTACATCAATTAAAATATTAAAACAATGTACACATTAAGCCCTTAATTGATGGGAATTAAAATTAGATTTTTAATAAATTTTATATAGAGATTGATGAAATGTGTGGTTGTAATGAGAACCATGATATGAGAACTAGCAAGGACAAGAATATGTTGATTGTAGATGAAGGACCAATGACTAGGTCATGAGCAAATAAGGTCAAGGAAGTCATGTGGTTACTTGTTCAAACTACGGTGAATGAAACATCGACCACAACAGGTAAAATGACAAGTTTCATATTGGGCATGGGAGAGGAACAAGATGGATCAACTTAGTTCAAGTAACGGATGAGGGAATTGAAAAGAGTAACTATGTGATCACATAGTATACTCAAGCATGCGGCTACATGCCTCTATACTGAGAATCAAGGTGGTATTTTGGATGAATAGACCACATGTCCATGCACTATACGGCTGCATAGCACAAATCTGGCGGCGAGTTTTCAATTTTTGGAAAGAATCATAATTTAGTTAAAACTCTAGTTTTATGGTAATTCTAGATAATTAGACTACTATTTTCGTTTTTAATTAGGTTTTTATGGGTTCTCTATAAATATGACTCATTTTATTTATTGTAAAACACAAAAAATTTAAGAGATGTTATTGCGATGTATATTATTTTCAACTCGTTCTTCATCGAATTAATTTCGAACTTATCAAAAATTAAATTCTTGTGTCATTAAAAAACTCAAGTAAGGTTCGTAAGTGTTGTTATCACGGGATCAAGATATTGTTTGCGATTAGCTTGGTTCTTTGATTCAATGATTTATTAGGTCAAGTTTTTCAAATGTTGATTCTTGTCTTTCAAATGTTTGATCTAATCTGTGGGTTTCGTGGTTAAAATTGTTACGTGGATTCGTATCGTTGGTATTAGAGTTTAGGCTCCAAAAATGAAAGTTATATCTTTTATTTCTTTTGTTTGTTTTGTTTAAGTCTTCATTTCAGTTCTTTGTATTCTTCATATCTTGAGTCATTCAATCCAATTAAAGTATTAATAAAATTCAAAAGTTGTGCGTTAAATTAGTGCCAAAATCAATTCATTTTCGATGTTTTGGAATCTTTGTTGAATTCTTGCACATTTAGTAAAAAAATTCCGAAAAAAGCAGAGGGTGAGACTAATAGAAGCAAAAACCCGATTGAGTGATACATGAGTGTACATTTGAGGCAAATATTATTCTAGATTTAGGACATCTGACAAAGATGATTCTACTTCAAGTGGGAAGAATAGTCAATTCATAATGACATGGGAGATGATATGACAATTTGAAAGATTGTTTTGGGATATGGGAGATATGATGGATATGCAAGAGGCGTTGATGGAGATGCAAGATACATTGCTTTCTAATTTATGTAGGGAACAATTTAGATAAGTTTCTAATACAATGAGGCAAGGTAGGCACGAGCCTAGAGTAGATATTGGTGGTGAAAATGAAGCGGGTAGTAGAATTGACGATGATGCATTAGTCATGGTTGAAATAGGAAGGATAAGAAATAGAGGAGATAGACATGATAGGAGGGGTAGAGATTATATTGGAGATGAAGTTGATAGAAACATGAGCCATATTAAAATGTCAATTCCTTCATTCAAATGAAGGAGTGATCTAGAGGTATATCTGGAATGGGAGAAGAACATAGAGCTTATATTTGATTGCCATAACTACTTTGAGGAGATTCGTTGAGTTTACTGATTATGCTATCATTTAGTGGGGTCAAATAGCAACATCTAGAAGGAGGAATCATGAGAGATCTATTGAAACATGTGGATAATTGAAGGCTATAATGAGGAAGGAGTTCGTTCATAATCATTACTATATGGGCCTTTATTAAAAATTGCAAAGCCTTTATCAAAGATTTAGGAATGTGGAGGATTATCACAAGAAGATGGAGATTGTCATGATTGGAGCGAATGTCGAGGAAGTTATGAAGGTCACCATGGCCGCTTTTTGAATGGTTTGAATAGAAAAATAGATAATGTGGTAGAACTACAACATTATGTAGAGTTTGAGGACATGGTACATGTAGCTACGAATGTGGATAAGTAGTTGAAGAGGAAGGGTCAACTAGATATCTATCAGGTTCTTCGGGTTCTAACCCTTCTTGAAAATTGAAGTAGGATAACATAAAAGGTGATTGGGCTATTTCTAAAAGTATAACTGAGCTACCGAAGGGAAGAGAGGAAGTTACTAGCAAAGTTACACCCAAGGCGGATCCCCAACCTTAAACGAATCGGGATATCAAATGCTTTAGGTGTTTGGGATCATGACACATTACTTCTCAATGTCCAAACATAAAAGTCATGATCTTGCGAGACAATAGAGACTTGGTGAGTGAGGGTGATTATGATGACATGTCGAAATTGGAGGATGCTAGTGATAGTGAGAAAGTGGAGTATGTAGTGGGAAATCTATTGGTTACAAGACGAGCTCTTAGTGTTCAAATCAAAGTGGATGACTTGGAGCAACAAAGGAAAAACATATTTCATACAAGATGTCATGTCAACAACAAGGTATGTATTATGATTATTGATGGGGGTAGTTGTAATGTGGCTAACACTACACTTGTTGAAAAATTGGGGTTAACTACACTAAAACATCAAAAACCTTACAAATTGCAATGGTTGAATGAATGTGGAGAAGTTAAGGTAAAAAGGCGAGTGTTGGTGAGTTTCTCAATTGGGAAGAATCACGATGAAGTATGTGTGATATAATTCCATACATGTCGGGCATATTTCATTGGATGTCATGACAATATGATAGGAAGGGAGATGTATGATGGGTACAAAAATAGGTACAACTTTATAAAATGGAAAATCTATTACTCTTGAGCCGTTAACACACAAGTTTACGAAAATCAAATCCAACTGAAAAGTGAGGAAGATAAAAGAATGAGAGAAAAAGAGAGAAAGATTGATCTTTCACGACAAGAAATTAAGAGAGAAAAAAGTGGGGTGGCTAATTGTGAGAAAAAAGAGTAGAGCCACATGAGAGTAAAGAAAAAAAGTCATCTTAGAGGAGAGAAAAGTCAAAAGTGAAATTCTTTGCAAAAAAGGAGTGAGTTGAAGAGGGCAGTTGTTGAGAACCAACCTATGATCTTATTGGTATATAAGGAATCACTTCTCAACTTTGAGGAATCTAAAACACAACTTCTTTGTTGCAGGAATTTGAAAACTTGTTTTCGGAAGACATGCGTAGTGGGTTACCACCCATTCTAGACATTGAGCATCAAATTGACTTCCTACTTGGAACTATCATTCCAAATAGGCTGGCTTATCGGAGTAATCCCGAGGAGACCAAAGAACTTCAAAGGCAAGTGAAAGAATTGATGAACAAAGGGTATATGAGGATAAGTATAAGCATATGTGCCATGCTGTGCTACTTGTGCCGAAAAAAGATGGGACTTGGAAGATGTGCATATACTATTGAGCGATCAACAACATAATGGTAAAGTATTATCACCATATACCTAAGCTAGATGTATGTTAGATGAATTACATGAATCATGCATGTTTAGTGAAATAGATCTTAAAAGTGGATATCATCAAATTAGGATGAAAGATGGGGATGAGTGGAAAATTACTTTTAAGACTAAGTACGGTTAAGTGGTTAGTCATGTCATTTGAACTTACTAATACACCTAGCACGTTTATGAGATTAATGAATCATATCTTGCATGTATTTATAGGTAAACCCGTAGTAATTTACTTCGATGATATCTTGGTATATAGTAAGGATTTAAATGAGCATATAAGACATTTAAAATGTGTGCTTGTGGTTTTAAGACAAGAACAACTTTATGTGAACTTTAAAAGGTGTACATTTTACATGGAAAAAGTTGTTTCCTTTGGTTATGTTGTTAGTGTAAAGGGTATTGTAGTGGATTAGGAGAAAATCAAAGCTATCAAGGAGAGCATAATTGAGGTAAGAAGCTTTCATGGTTTAGCTAACTCTTATAGGCGTTTTGTTAAAGAATTTAGCACACATGGCACACCACTTACAAAAATTGTAAATAAAAGTATAAGATTTCATTGGGGCGTTGAGTAAGAACATGCTTTTAACACTATTAAAGATATGTTGTATATCGCACCGATTTTATCACTACCTAACTTTAAGAATACTTTTGAAATTGAATGTGATACCTTGTGAATATGTATTTGAGTTGTTTTGATGTATAATGAATGTCAATAGCTTACTTTAGTAAAAAGCTAAGTTGAGCAACTCTCAACTATACTACATATGACAAGGAATTGTATACATTTGTTCGAGCTTTGGAGAAATGGTAGCACTACTTATGGCCAAAAGAGTTCGTGACCCACACCGATCATAAGTTCTTGAAGCATTTAAAGGGTCAAGATATACTAAACAAGTGACATGCAAGGTGGATAGAGTTCATCGAGACATTTTCATATGTTATTTGATACAAACAAGATAAATAAAATGTGGTAGAGGGTGTATTGTCAAGGAGGTATGTATTTCTTACTTCTTTAGGTGCCAAATTTCTAGGATTTGAATATGTTACTAATGACCCGGAATTTTTCAAATATAAATGAATCATGTGACAAAGGTTCTATAGATAGATTCTTTAGGTAAGATGGATATTTATTTCGAGAGCATAAGTTATGTGTACCTAAGTGTCAAATGAGAGAATTATTAGTACGTGAAGCATATAGTGGAGTTTTAATGGGTCACTCTGGGATTAAGAAAACCTTGGAGATGTTAAATGAACACTTCTATTGGTCTAAGATGAAAGTTGATATTGATCGGGTTTGAAGTACATATACATCACTTGTAAAAAGGGCTAAATCTAAGGTTTTATCTCAGGATTTGTATACGCCATTACCCGTTCCTAGTGAGCCTTCAATTGATGTGTTTATAAATTTTGTATTGGGTTTACCTAGGATTAAGAAAGGAAGAAATTCCTTATTTGTGGTGGTAGATAGATTTAGTAAGATAACCCATTTCATTTCATGTCATAAACTGATGATGCCACGAATATTGCCGATTTATTCTTTAAAGAAATAGTACACTTACATGAGGTACTTAGGAGTATTGTATCGGATAGAGATGTTAAGTTCCTAAATCATTTTTGGAAGATTTTGTAGAGTAAGTTAGAGATTAAACTATCATTCTCTACAACTTGTCACCCACAAACAGATGGACAAACTGAGGTTGTTAATAGAAATATGATACAATTATTGCGCACCATAGTTAATAAAAACTTGAAGAGTTGGGAGGATTGCTCGCTATTCATAGAATTTGCATATAACAGGGCTACACATTCTATTACTTTTTATACTCCATTTGAAATTGTTTATGGTTTTAATCCACTAACACCTTTGGATTTAATCCATTTACATGTTGATGAGAGATGTAGTTTAGATGGAAAGAAAAAGTTCGAATTGGTAAGATATCTTCATTAGAAGGTATGGTGTCGGACTAAGAAAAAAATGAGCATTATGTTTCTCAATCAAATAAGGGGCGAAAGCACGTTACATTTGAATCTGGAGATTGGGTTTGTGTGCATATGAGAAAGGAACACTTTTCTGCTCAAAGGGAGTCAAAGTTACAATCGAGAGGAGATGGACCATTTCAAGTGCTTGGAAAGATCAATAACAATGTCTATAAATTGGATCTTCCAATTGAGTAACATTTCTCCTACTTTCAATGTTTCTGATCTTTCCTTATTTGATGCAGTGGAGATTCGAGAGTGAATCATTTTGAAAAGGGAGGGAATGATGAAAACCATAGTACGAGAGCTAGTAAGGACAATGACATGTTGATTGTGGATGAATGACCAATGACTAGGCCTCAAGCAAAGAAGGTCAAGGAAGACAGGAAGTCATGTGGTTACTTATTCAAGTTACGGTGATGAAACATCGACCGAAGCAAGCAGAATGACAAGTTTCATATTGAGCATGGAAGGGGTAACAAGATTGATCAACTCAGTTTAAGCAACAGATAAGAGAGTCGAAAAGAATAACTATGCGATCGCATAAAATACCCAGGCATGCAGTTACATGCCTCTATACCTAGAATCAAGATGACACTTTGGATAAACTATGAGACCACATCTCCTACACTATCTAGCCACATAGCACAAATCCGTGGTGAATTTTGAAAGAATCTTAATTTAGTTAAAACTCTAGTTTTATGGTAATTTTTGATAATTAGACTATTAATTCCGTTTTTAATTAAGTTTTTATGGATTCCCTATAAATATGAATCATTTTATTCATTGTAAAACACACATAAATTGAGAGATATTATTGTAAGACATATTGTTTTCAACTCGTTCTTTATCGAATTAATTTCGAACTTATCAATAATTAAATTCTTATAGTGTTTAACAATTCAAGTAAGGTTCATATGTTTTGCAATTGTTTTAGTTATTTGGTTCAATAATTTATTGGACTGAGCTTTTCAAACATTGATTCTTGACTTTCTTGGGTTTGATCTAATCTATCGTGATTTCGTGACTACAATTATTACGTGGGTTCGCATCAGGTTGAAAAGCTATGAAATTTATAAATTATATGGTTAAAATTAATTGTTGACACCCCTACCAAACATAGGCTAAGATAAGAAAACAATGTAGGCAATCCTTTAACTATGAGTGGTGCGGTAAAGAAAATTACTAAATTCTATCACTAGAGTGAGATATATAATAGTCTTAAATATTAAATTACATTTTTAGTAGATTTTGATAAAAGTTGATGTAATGTGTGGTTATAAAATTGTGGGTTTTATGAAAAATGTGGGTTTTATGAAAAATGTTGTTAAAATGAATTATTGACTTTAATTTAAATTTTAATTAGATTTTTAGCGGTACCAAATAGAAACATAAAACAATGATGAATATAAATAATTGCTCCCTTTTTAAATAATTTGCATTTGTTAGGAATCTAGTGATTTTCTTTTCTTGCTTACTTTTTTTTAAATAAAAAAGTTCATTGTGTGTTTGATCCACATTATTTTGGAAGAATGTATTTTGGAATAGTAGATTGATGAAGAATGTGTGGTTGTAAATGAAGGAAAAGTTATTGATGTGATGAAAAATATTATTTTATTAAAGAATATGTAGTTAAAAATGAGTAGAAGAATGAGAATGAAAATTTTAATGTGTAACAAATAGGAGGTCAATTTTAATTATTTGCGAATTTTTAGAATGAGATGAATAAAAATAATATTAACTTGCGTACGGCCGCTTCTTATTACATCACAATCATATCCCAACGAAAGTTGAAACTCAGTCATTGTTAACCGTGGAAATCCCTTCAAAAAAGACTTTTCTCATTTGTATAGAAGAAGAAGCCCCATAAATTGGTTAGAATAGACTGAAACAGCGGCCCCACAATATATTTAAATATTGAAAAAAATGATGAACCCAATCTGTTTGTGTGTGATCTAACGTGTTTCTGATGTATTTTTGTGGTGTATAATTTCTTTACATCCAACAAAATTCTTCAAAAAATCCAAGGCCACCTAAAGTGAATTAATAAAAAGAAAATGGGGGCTCAAATGTGACTTCGCTAAGGCAAAACAACCCCATGCCATACTTTGGCAGATGGCACTCTTTTGATGGGTCAACCATAGCTATCACTCATTATCAGTCCATTAGAGGAAAAAATCCAAACTTTTGCCATAAAAAGTAGCATTTTTTTTTCCCAAGAAAACTACCATTCATTGTCAGCCCCTTGAGAAAATTTCACGTTTTAATTTTTAGCAGACGAGACAACCAAAATATTTTATCATTTTTTGGTTTCTCTCAATAGGATCTTTAATTTTGTTTTCAAGAAAAATTGTTTCATATTCTTGGGATTTTTTTTTTTCCGTGGAAAGAGAGAAG
>CAIGRQ010286771.1:0-15408 GCA_903798375.1 Fraxinus sp. D2006-0159
CCAAATTTGCACAAATAATCTAAAGGTTTTACTGCAAATATTGTGTTGATATGTGGTAGATTTTTTATTTTTATTTTACATGTATACTACTGCCTAATAATATATACAATTTTGTATAAGCAAATCTTAGAATAAACAAAATGTCTAGTGACCCATATATTTTTAAGTAATTAGAGATTAGCCACATCATCTTTAATCATGCAAACTGTATATATTAAGTTGTTTAGGATCACAAATAGGAAAATGACATTTATCGTAATTGATCATACTTTATACAATAAATTTTATCCCTCAAGAATTTTTATTATATTTGTATGATTAATTTGGGCAAAATATCAAATTATAATTATTAATTTACCCACAGGAATTAAGAAAAGGAACATAAATTCGATAGTCTTATCATAAAGTTTGGTGAATTTAATTGAATTAAAACTTTAGCCCATAGGCAAGTTTTATGTGATTAAATTCATAATTTCTGGAACATGATTTACATAGGTAAAACATGATATGGCTTTATTGGTCTCAAATTTATGTAATGTAAGCATGCATATTTAATTTTTATGCAGTTATGCAACCTACGAATTTTTCCGATATCAACTGTGATACTCCCGAACTGAAAGGGGACAACTATAAGGTGTGGAAGGAGATAATTCTCCTTCATTTGGGGTGCATGGACATTAATTATGCTATCAGGAGGACAAATTGACTACTATTATGACTAGCAATCTAGAAGAAAAGGCTCTTTATGAACAATAAGAACAATCTAATCGCCATAGTGTGATGTTCATAAAGACCAAAATCTCTACTGGCATTAGAGGTTGTGTGGATTAGCATGACAATGTCAAGGCATTATTGAAAGCTATTGATGAACAGTTTGTGACATGAGATAAAACACTTGCTAGCACCTTAATAATGAAATTTTCGTCCTTAAAGCTCATTAGTGTCAGAGGTGTGTGTGTGAGCACATCATGCAGATGCGGGACATTGTGGGACAGTTGAAAACTCTAAAGGTTGAAATGTTTGATTTTCCTTATGTACTACATACTGAACACTCTCATGCAGCAATATGGACCTTTCAAAATCTTTTATAAAACGCATAAGGACAAATGATCAATCAATGAACTTTTGACCATGTGTGTTCAAGAGGAAGGAAGTAGCTATGTCAACGAGCTGAGTCGAGCCAAAAAAAAAAAAGCTCGGGCTCGGCTCGAGCTTTTTTTGGCCAGAGTCGAGCCAAGCAAAGTCCGGCCAAAAAAATGAGGCTCGGCCCTGGCCTTACCAGGTCGAGTCGGCTTGGGTTTTTTTTATTTTTTTATTTTATATATATTAATATAATATAGTTGCCTTTGCAGGCAGCACCCAAAATGGGCTCTGCCTTTGCAGGAAGATATTCTAGCTGCTTGCAAAGGCAGCTTTAAATTTTTCATTTATTTTTTTTAAATGTGGGGCCCGGGCTCAAGCCGACGCCCCAAAATGGGGCTCACTCCAATTGAGTCCGAGCTACCGAGCTTTTTTGTCATCCCTAGAAGGAAGATTGGATATGGAAATGGGTGAGTTATTGGTAAAATGTGAAAGGGACCAGAACCAAGGAAAGAATCATATCTAAGTCAAAGAAAAGGGAAAATGTAAAATACCACCCCAAGGTGAAATCAAGAATGAAAATAAGTGCTTCTTCTGTAAAAAGAAGGGGCACGTGAATAAAGATTGCACCAAATTTTAGAAATAACTCTAAAATAAAGGTATATCAATCTCTCTTGTTTGTTATGAATCTAATACGGTTGATGTTAATTATAATACATGGTTGATTGATTCTGGTGCTACAATCCATATTTTAAATACCTTGCAGGGTATGAGAAACCTAAGGAAGCTGATTGATTCTGGTGACACAATCCATATTTTAAATACCTTGTACGGTATGAGAAACCTAAGGAAGCCAGTGGGAAGTGAGCAAAACATCATATCAGGAAACAAGATAAGTTCACATGTGGAGGTTATTGGGACATGCAATTTAGTTTTAAATAATGACTATTTCTAGATTTGGAAAAGACCTTTTATGTTCCAAGTTTCTCTACAAATTTGATTTCAATTTCAAAACTTGTACTTTTGGGATATTGCTTTACTTTTTCAGATACATCTATCAGTTTTTTTTTTTATATATAAATCTGATCTCATTGGGAATGATATTTTATCTGATGGTCTTTTCTTTATTAATTTACGACATAGTACTACTAATAATGTTATGCATGTTCACACTGGTAATAAACGTTGTATTATGAATGAAAATTCCTCTATATTGTGTCATCAGAGATTAGGACATATCTCCATTGATAGAATTAAGAGATTAGTGAAATGCATGAATTTCGCAACATAGCCGATACTTCAGTACGTTGGTCAATATTGAATATTCCATTGAATAACTTCTTGGACCTATTTGAGAGAATTATATAGAATCAATCTATGTATCCAATAGACAGAGAAGTGTCGAGGAAATAATAGGAATACACAACGCTGACATAGCTACATCATTATCAACCTAAATAGAAGTATTGACAAGGAGGTTAGACAGCCTTGCGCAGAATGTGAACATGGTACACCAACCAAAATCGATTTGCGAAGGTTGCATGACTGATCATACTAGAGAAAGATGTCCTTTAGCCTCTACGCATGTAATCCAGCCTGATGATGTTAGTTATGCGCAAAATTTTCAGAGGCAACAAAACAACCCCCGCTCAAACACATATAATTCGGGATGGATGAGTCATTCAAGTTTTTCGTGGATAACAATCAAATTCAAGGACAAGAAGAGAATTTTCAAGCAAGACTGTCGAGATTCCAACAACAATAACATCAGCAAAACAGAAAGCCACCGATTGATGAATTATTAACTTAGTTCTTACTAAAAGTGAGACTAATTTTCAAAATCAACACGCTATTATTTAGAATTGCAGACTGCAATTAAAAATTTGAGATTCGGATGGGTCGATGGCAGTTGCATTAGTGGGGAGAACTCATGGTACCTTACCAAGCGACACAGGAAAAAACTTAAGAGAACAGGTTAGCAATTGAAGCTATGAATCATGCAATTATTGAGACACCATCATACAAGATTGCTAACCATATTCAAACTTATGTGTCGTTTGTTCCATTTCCTCAAAGGTTTCTAAAACAGCCTAAAGAAGAACTAGTCCAAACTATTACAACGAGAAGTGGAGTTCAGCTGCCAGAAATTACTATGAAGAAGAAATGGATCGATGAGAATTAGGTAACTACCATGGACGAGGAACAAGTGGTTCAATTTAAAGAATCAACAAAAGGTTAAACAAGAAGAAAATTCAAACAGTCCACAGGTTAAGGCAACAATTCCTGTCAATAAACGCACACCTTCGGTCTCATTCCCTCAAAAGTTGCAAAATAATAAGTTGGAAAGCAACTTAAAAAGTTCTTGGATGCACTCAGACAACTTCACATCACCATTTCCTTCATTGACACCCTTCAACAGACTCCAAATTACACAAAATTTCTAAGAGATATGTTGACTAAGAAGAGAAAGCTGCCAGTAGATAAAACAGTGACATTGACTGAAGAGTGTAGTCATAAAGCAGATGCTCCCTTCTAAACTAAAAGATTCAGGGAGTTTCACATTACCTTGCTTTATAGGAAATTCACATAATTTAAATGTTTTAGTTGATTTAGGTGCAAGTATTAATTTGATGCCATTCTCTATCTACATGAAATTAAGATTGGATGATCCAATAGTAACATCAATAATCCTATAGCTGGTTGATAGGACACTCAAGCATCCTTATGGAGTGGTAGAGGATATGCTCATCGAAGTTGGAGATCACTTTTTTCTAGCCAATTTCATTATCTTTGATATAGATGATCAACGTATGCCGTTAATTTTTGGGAGACCATTCTTATCAACTGCACGATCATTAACGGATTTTGAAAAATGTGAAATAATAAATAATCTTAAAGGTGGAAGAAAAAAAAACGAAGTTTCACCATGCATGCTCTACTCAAGCAACCTTCAGACATTGAGGAGTGCAAAAGGATAGACCATTGGAGAGGTCACAAGAATAAGAAGGAAGAAAGCGTAATTGTTGGGCGGGACAACAATGAAAATTTTATAATCTGAAGGCTTAAAGATTGACTTAAGATTCAACTGTATGTGCAGTCGATGCAAGGTTAAAAACTCTTTTTTCAAGCCACCATAAATAGCCAAAACAATAAAGTCAAGCTAATGACTATAAATAAGCGTTTATTGGGAAGCAACCCGTTTTTTTATTTTATGTATTTTACTTTTTAGATTTAAGATTAGTAATTTTTATTGTATTTAATATTATAGGGTATCTTCATCATCATATTTTCCTTTAAGGTGCGTATGAGCTTACTACAAATTGTTTCATATTATGATCGATTTTTACTATTTTGAAGGAACATGTGAACTGAACACATTTGACAAGGAAAAAGACATAGGAAGTAAGCCAGCAATTTTTATGTCAGTCCATTTGAATGAACATGTCAACTGAACACATTGGAAAAATAATGAGTTTTTTTAGTTTTTGTGTTTGTACGAGTGAAAAAAATAAAAAACAAATCTGAAAATTTGAAAAAAAGATAATAATTTATTTTCAGCTTATTTATTACCTGTGCGCTTATGTGGGTTACATAAATTTGCCTACTATAATGCATATATTTGGAACTATGTATTAAATTATAAATTGTGAAAAAATTGCATAATATGGTTGATTTATGTTTATTCATATGAAACTGGATATTTTTGCGCACAAAATTTATGTTTGACATCATGAAAGAATAACTTGATTCAAAATTTGAATAAATTGAAAAAAAAAATTAATTAGTGGATATAGATGCTAAACCCAATTAACCACTAAATTATACATTCTTAAACTACTTTTAGGTTAACTTGGGGGTGGGGGGGGGGTGATTGAACTGTTGTAGAGAGCCATTGAGATATATGTGGATTTCATGCGTGCTTAATTTTGTGGGGATTGTCTAAGATCAATAAGATGACAATTATGTGAAAATCTTAAATTAGAGATTGATTTTTTAGTATATGTAATAAGGGGTGTTGCACTAATCATTGCACAAAAAAAAGAGTAAATGAAAAATTTGTTTTATCGTAAAATTTCTATTCGTAGCCTTTATGAGTCGATTGATTAAGCCTAAAATAGTATCTAAAATTTTGGTGCCTTATAGTCACCTAACTTGGGAGTCACTCGCTACAATAGTCATTTAAAAAGTTTAATGAAGAGAAGTCCACACATGATGAAAAACAAGAAAAAGAAAAAAAAAAAGATTATTACTTGTTTTGATTAAACCCCAAACACTTATTTGAAAAATAAATAAATTAGACTTTTAAAATGGGGGTCATTAGCCCAGTTGATTTTTAGAGGTTAAAACAATAAAAAAAAAAAAAGGAGAATCAACATTTGTTGATGTGTTGAGCTGCAATTAGAAATATCTAACCAAACTAGAGAGGGTGGAGATTAGTACATAAAAATATTCAACTTTAGATCACACTTTGGAAAAAGAGTGAAAAGATTAAATTTGGGATGTGTGAATCTTACAAGTGAAAAATGAAAATATTTGACTATTCAGTGTCGGAAATTGAATCACTTTATGAATTTATGATGCTTTACACGAATTTTCACACACATCAATTTTGCATTGAATAAGTAAAAATTAATTTTAGGATTGTGATTTTGTAGCAGTTCACAGTTTTAATACATATATTCCAATTTTGAGATAAAGACAAATTATCTAACTTTATGTACGTTTAAAATTTTTGGTTAAGTTATTTATAATTTTGTTTAAGAACAAACAAATGTTCAAGTTTGGTGATGTTTGATAAGTGTATTTTGGACACTTATTTAGAGTCTAGACCATTAAATTAGAGTATTTGTTAGTGATTTGGATGAGTTATAATTTAATTTTGTGTTAATTATGTTTGTTAGGTTAACTTAATGCAAATTGGTGAATTTAGAAGAAATAAATGAAAAATGTGTGAAAACTAAAGAAATTCAAAGTTTTAAAACCAAAGTGTAACATTTAATAATTGATTCGGACCATAAAACGATGATTGAAGATCATATACGATCAATTGGAGGTCAAAGAAATTAAATATAGTGGAAGTATTTTTACAAATCAATTTCTAGTTAAGAAGTTATGCTTCGAATTTTTAGAATCGATTTGAGACCCGTTTTTAGGATAGAAAACTTTCGAATTGAAAAAAATTGTATTTCTAGAAGAATTGTGGCCCTTTGAAGTATTCTTCCAACGCATTTGAATCACCTCAATTGGATATTTGTAGAGAAAAGTATGGTAAAAATACTGAAAGCTGCTAAGAAACGAATTGAAGCGACCTGCACGCACGATGTACCTTATTTTCCCTAACTCGAGATCCATTTGGCTCAATGGTGCGCACACGGTGGTTATGCTTGTGCGAACCATCGTGTGCGCAGGCCATTTTTGGTCATGAATGGCTCAACTTTCTAGTTTGATCCAAATTCTTACGGAAATCAAATTCAACCTACTATTTAACTTACAAGGGGACGACCAAAATGAAAAGAACATATCAAGACCCTATTTTTCAACACAAAAATAAGGTTAACACAATATTAAAAGGCAATTAATACAAGAGATTGAAGATTCAAAATTCGGGCTGAAGATTAACGAAGAAGAAATTGATTTTTCACTTTCCAATAATTGGTTTCCATTTCGGATGATATTTTTTCAAATCTTTTTGTGTAATTTACATAACAACATGCTAGGATAATTCTTCTCATGTATTGATGAAGATGAAACCTTTTATTATTAATTTTTAATTTAATATAAGTAGTTAGTTAAATTCTTGCTTTTCTTGATTAATCTTGAATGCGTAATTTTATTATTTGATTGCTTGATCACCAATTAAATATATAGTTGTTTGTTGTAGTGTTGGAAAGCCCTCAATAGATTTATAACACTGCTTGATTAACATATGTTCAATAGATATTATGAATAATGTTTAATAGTGTGCAATTTTTGAGATAATTGTGAAATTGAATGCGTTCTATAACTTCGAATTTGGGCTATGAATAGATTTAATATATTAAATTTGTCTTGGAAAAAAGAATTAATTACAATAGAATTATCGATTGTCAAGAATGCATGAATGATACTAGCTACGTAATTGAGAATTAAAATAAATAATAATAAGTGGATTTGTAATCCAATACACTCATTCTATATAAATNTAATCCAATACACTCATTCTATATAAATACAAAATTCGAATTTTACAAGTTTTCGTAGATCAATTAAGAATAGTTATCAACCACAAATATCTTTTGTTGACTCACTTTGAATCTGATTAAAAACTAGTACACTTGAATTGAATTTATTTTCGTTGGATGATACTCTTAACTCATTAAATCTATTACTCGTCAACGATTTCATATGCTACGAACACCATCTTTTGACATTCTCAAAAGTAGTCCCCTGCTAATATCATACACAACAAGAGCCCTCACGGCCCCCTGCAATAAGCAGAAGTAACGCTCCGAATCTTTCTTGCCCAGCAGTGTCCGACACTAGGGCCTTCACCTCCTTGCCATAAATCCCCACCATCTGAAGTTTGAAACTCCACTCCAATGGTTGCTTTAGAGTTATGGTCAAACTCATCTCTTGCAAAATGGGACAATAAATGGATTGGCCCACTACTGAATCACCTATAACCATTATCTTTTCCTTTCTTTGAGTCAATGCCCTCTATGATCAGCCAGGGCATAGACAAATGATGAATACAAGCAGTCTACAGGCAATCCAAGGGGTGCCTACTGTCAACCTGATGTACTAGTAGCAAAACTCTAAAAAAATGCATGACTCGACTATAATAGAGCTAATAAGCTTGCATTTTTTTTTTTTTGCATTACTCCACCCTGGTTGAGTGACGGGTGAATTACTAGAAGAAATTTAAAACGAAAAATCGTTTATTTCCATCGAGTAGTGAAGAAAAAGACAAAAAAATAAGCGAGATAAATAACGTAAAAAGTAAAACGACATTTTTCTTCCTATGTTCGTCTTGGCCCCAGTAGGCAAAAAAGGAGTGACAATTTTATTTTTTTATATTATGCACTCCTTGTTATTTTTTTTTAACGTTATTTGATCAAAAAAGGAGTTCAAGTGGACTCGAGTAAAGCCACAAATGGCAAAAATAATATATATTTTTTAACGTTATTTGATCATAGTCAAGTCAAGAATGACATACGACTAAGCATAATTAGATTCAAGGAATGCATTCATTACGGAATTACTAAAGTTGAAAACGTGAAATAAATTGTCACAAATATGAGACCTCTTTACTCTAATCTTATCGAAAATGACAAAAGAAATGATATCAACTCGTTGAAAATTTGAAATATTTTTTAATTACGATATTCATTTTCTTCACGAGCAAGAATACTAAAATAATATATGGATTAACTTCAAGAATTTAAAGTTATTTGGCTCATGGCACTATCTAGATAAGGTCGGAATTTTGGGTCCATGAGCCGAGTAGTGTCGGGAATGGTTCGTGGGCCTAGTCGAACCGATCATTGTGATTGTCACATTTTTTAAATTAGAAATTTACAAAAAAGAAAGAGAAATTTGATATGACAAATACATGAATTAATTGATACGAAAAAGGTGAAGATAGAGTTACATTAAATACGTTATTTATACAAGAAATTATAAATATAACTTGAGAGAGTTACTCCAAAAAAATTTAATATCACGAATACATTAGTAATTTACGAGTTCACGATTCTCCTAATTTTCTAAGGCTTGAAACCGATCACATGAAGGCATATCGGACCATGAGTTAGGGTTGGACATAGTCCAGTTCGGTTCGGTACTGACTGACCCAAAATTTTCGGATATTTAATAAATTGAACAGTTGCGTCTAAATATAATTATGGAACAGTTCGGATTCGATTCCATTTGATTCAGTTCTGTTTTGTACCTTAATTAATTTTTTTAGCATTTACTGCGACACTACATAAATACAACTAATGACATGTTCATTCGTAACTTCGATCGGCAGTTAGAGAGAGAAAGTCGAACTCGACAGTTGATGGCTTCGATTTGGGCACGTAGATGTAGATTTCAATTTATCAAATGATTTGAAGTTAGTGGACCGTGCTTACCAAATTTAGAAATTGGGTTGGATTGAGCTAGCTAAGCATGGACTTAACTTTAGAGTTTGGGCATTAATCATTAAATTAGTTAATTGCTAATTTGTTTAAAAAAATTAAAACAATTTAATTAATTCAATATAAAAAATTTAAAAAATTATTTAGATTCGGTTATTTGGTTCTGGAACTAGAACCAAGAACCAAGAACCAAACATATAGGTTCTCGATTCAAATACTCGTTCTAGTATTTAACTTATAAAGAACCGCTCGATTCGGTTCGGGTCCGAGTTCGGTTCGAGAGTTTTGTCTGGCCCTACTATGAATCGACTTGTGCGCCCTACGAAATAGCTGGCCCCGCGAGCCTAGGACAAAGGCACCTAGGCTCGACTCGCCTAGAATCTCGTCTTGCGTATTGCCCAAGCTGAGATTTTTACAGGTCGACTTGCGAGCTTGTGAATTGATTAATATATTATCACCCTTATTTTCATTAATTTTTTTCTACACGAATTTGAATACTCTATTTTTAAAATTAAAGTATAAAATTACTTTTCTACTTTCATCGTAATGACTTACTTATTTTTCAATTTAACTAATAATCATTTTTTGTTAAAACTTTCTTATAAGTTTACTTATTTGAACTAAAAACTGATCTTTTTGAAATTACTTTTTTTTTTAAAAAAAAAAATTCTTTTTAATCATATATTTTTCAAAAAAAAAAATAAAATAAAATAAATCATTTTCACACATCTCCATAAGTCTTCTCTATTTTTAACTACATATTTTCAATAAAATTACTTTTCACAAAATTAACTCTTAAAAATTAAAAAATTAAAAGAAAAGATGATTGTACATATTTTTTTTTTTTTTTTGCTCAAGTGCTGAGATGACAGCACCTCATTAATTGTTTTAATTTTTTTTTTAAATCCAAAATTCAATAAATGTTGTCACCTGATACTCCGTCAATTATCTATAAAATCCGTCTCTTAAAAATTAATTTCGCGCAATGACTTAGCCAAACATGCTGTATGGATATTAGTTAGTTCTGTTTGCCTCAATTTCTGTTCGGCGGCCTACGAGTTTCTCTCTCATGCACAGCCACACCAACCACACCCACTAGCACTACATTATTCATTTGCTCGTCCTTAAGATCCCTTAAAAAATTCCAAGTATTTCCCATCCCTCGCTGAAAATTCATTTCAATTGCTGTAAGATTATAACTTTTTCAATCTTTTTTTGTCAGTTTTTAGAACCCTAATTTCCCTTTTTTGATTAAGGAAAAAGTAATTTCAAGTTGCTTTATTGAATTCCAAGCGTCTTGAATCATATAGTTCCTGAATTGGGCATTTTCATATACTGATTTATAGATCCCTTTTCATACAGTGATTTGAATTCTTGGGGATTCTTGCTGAAAAAAGACAATATATTTAGTTTGAAGAAATCTCCGAATATTGATTTGTGAATTTCTTAATTTAGCTTTTGATTTCTTGAACTAGGGTTTCTAGATTAAGCTGAAGTTGCGTATGGAATAAAGCTCAGGCTTTTGAAAGTTTTGCGGCTTTGAACTTTAATTTAAGGAATTTGTATAGTACAAAGTGCGGAAAGAGAAAAAATGGAAAAATACGAGCTTGTGAAGGATATAGGGTCTGGAAATTTTGGTGTGGCGAGGCTCATGAGGAATAAGGAGACTAAAGAACTTGTGGCAATGAAATATATTGAAAGAGGACATAAGGTATGCATTCTTTATTCCTAGTAGTAGTAGTAGTAATCACTAATTTTCTTGTCAATCGCCATTGATAGTGTGGTTTGCACTGTGTGTGTGAATCTTTAGATACCTGTTACTCTGTTGTTCAACATTTGAAGTCCCTTTCTTAGTTAAGTGAATTATACAAATGTGAAGTTGGATACGATTAAATATATTAACATTTGATTTTTTATTATTTTATTTTTTTTGTTCAATTTAATGTAACTTTGGTCATAGATTGATGAGAATGTGGCTCGGGAGATCATTAATCACAGATCACTTCGGCACCCCAACATAATTCGATTCAAGGAGGTGAGGAACCCAACGTTTTCCAAGTTTTCTCTCACATTTTCTGTTTATAAAGTGAAATGTGGTTAGAAGGTTTGCTGTGCTGTTATCAGTTTGTGTTTTGGATCTACAGGTCGTGTTGACTCCTACTCATCTTGCCATTGTCATGGAGTATGCGGCAGGTGGAGAGCTCTTTGAGAGAATCTGCAGTGCTGGAAGATTCAGTGAAGATGAGGTATTACAACTTATTTTCAACAATTTCTCCATGCTACAGAAGAACGGGATCAAGAAGCACTTGACTTAAGTTTTGTACATTTTGAATTTCCATGTGATGGATGCTTTCACTTTCATTTTCAGGCTAGGTACTTCTTTCAGCAGCTCATTTCTGGAGTCAACTATTGTCACTCCATGGTAACTGAAACTTATCTTTCATATGGGCTTATGTGTATCTATGAACTTGTAGGTTTTTATTATTTTCGGAATCCCATCGGTCTTTCACGTGCTGGAACTATGCTTCCTTGATTTTGTCTGTGCTCTGCAGCAAATATGTCATAGAGATTTGAAGCTGGAGAATACCCTGCTGGATGGAAGCCCTGCACCCCGCCTAAAAATCTGCGACTTTGGTTACTCAAAGGTTATGCATAGTTATCTGCTCATATAACGATACGTGGACTAGCTGGATTTGTAATGTAAAGCAGAATGTACTTAGCGTGTTTGTATTTCTATTTGTTTAGTCATCTCTGCTGCATTCAAGGCCCAAATCTACAGTTGGCACTCCTGCTTATATTGCTCCGGAGGTTCTATCAAGAAGGGAATATGATGGAAAGGTAAACATATCATTATTTTTTTTCTTGGTATGTAAGCAAGCCGCAAGCCCTACGGTACCGTAAAAAAATGTTCGGTCGTACTCATTCCTACGAGTATATGTACATAACAGAAATGTAATGCTTTTTACTTTGCAGGTTTTTTGTTAACCTTTGTTTGTGTTTTTTCAGCTGGCTGATGTATGGTCATGTGGTGTGACCCTTTATGTTATGTTGGTTGGAGCCTATCCTTTTGAAGACCAAGAAGATCCAAAGAACTTCAGGAAAACCATCCAAGTAAGTTTCTTCATTTCAGTCTTTCAAATGCTACAAGGCCTTTGGTTTATGTTCCAAGTAAATGAGGGAATTATTTAATTGTTACTCATGCATGCTTTGATGTTCTTTTCCAGCGAATAATGGCTGTTCAGTATAGGTTCCCTGATTATGTCCACATATCTCAAGATTGTAGGCACCTCCTTTCTCACATATTTGTTGCCAATCCAGCCCGGGTATGTATTCTATCGATGGATTACACTTGTTGAAGAACTCACTTCACGTGCATTTTAGTGTATGCTAAATGATTATAATCTAGTTTTTTTTTTTTTTTTTTGTTATTCTTGGATACATAACTTGGGATTAATAGTATAATAAAAACTTTTTATTCGATTTGTCGTCTTCGCTTGTTGCCTCTGGCCTAGACTTGTCTTGGTGAGTTTCAGATAGTTCTACGTCATATTCAAAATGGAAGTCTTGGATTGTGCATACAATCATGGATTCTGTACACTATATCAGGAACCCTTTGTTTACTTATCAGCCTACTCTGACTTACGAATATTAAATAGTGCTTCGGAATGTGAAGTTTGGATTGTTTCAAATCCGTGATTAATGTCTTTGTATTGTCTACCTACTATTTGTAGAAAGCATTTTCAACGTCTTAACTGGATTTTGATTATCCCTTTCACGGTTTGTTGTGCCATTTTTTAATAATTGCTGATATTTTAGATTCTCGAGAATGCTTTATCATTCTTCTTTTTTAAGTTGTGACATAAGCTGAGCCACTTTCTTAATTTTAATATTGATTGTCAACATCACAAGTGGGCTTTGTAATGTTCCGTTTAAGATTTTGTAATTGGATTTCAGATTACAATATGATTTTCTTGGTGCAGAGGATCTCAATCAAAGATATTAAGACACACCCATGGTTTCTGAAGAATTTGCCGAGGGAATTAACTGATGCAGCTCAAGCCGCATACTACAGGAAAGAAAACCCGACATACTCCCTTCAAGGTGTGGAGGAGATCATGAAAATTGTTGGTGAAGCTAAGACTACCGCTCCGGCCTCCCGTTCTGTCGGAGGCTTTGGTTGGGGAGGCGAAGAGGATGAGGACAAAGAGGAAGAGGAAGAACTAGAAGAGGAGGAAGAGGAAGACGAGGACGAGTATGATAAGCAAGTGAAGGCTGTGCATGCAAGTGGAGAAGTGCGTCTCACCTGAGCCCTATGTGCTGCACTGATTCAAAATCCGATGCTGTTATGGTTGTAAAAAGTATATTTTACAACTTGAAGCGTTGGTTTTAATAAGTTTGTAAATTCCTAGTGTTATGCTTAAGAGGCATGTGCATTTTATCTAGAGCGTAGTGGACAAGATTGCATGGTTAAGTTTGAGTGTGTTTGCATAGCACAGATATGGAGTGGATCAAATTACTCTTTGGAGTCATTACATATTCGAGTTTTATGGAACAGTCGTGTGCTTTTTAACCTGGAATCATGTTTAGTCGCAAGGATTTTGATGTGATGTTGCTTTTATTCAGAAACTTTTTCTGTGAACATGTTCAATCAGCAGAACAATTGTTTAGAATTGTGAAAAAGTGGGGATACTTCAACTTTACTTTAGATTTGTCTAGCACTATTTTAGTTTTAAAGCCAAATTGTTGTTTGCTCAAAGTTTATTTGTTTAGAAATGGTGTTGATTCTTTTCGTGGAAAAGGCAGAAATTAGGCTGGCAATACCAATGCTTAGTTGTAAAGTTGGTATCGCTAACCTGGCAAAAGTTCAGTGGCATATTCGAGTGCTCAGAGTATCTCCAATGTGATGTAAAATAGAAATTTAAATCTTTAAAGTGGTCGAAAACCTCTTCAATGGAGATGCAAATTACATTTTCCGATAGAAAATGTATTCATCGTTTTTTACGTTGACAACAGGCAAAAAGTAGATCTAAATCTTTTCATTGGAACATAATTTAGATTTAGATTCACATGGATGTAAATGATGATGCAAAAGTAGTTTTAGAGATTAATTTACAGAGAATTTTACACTGCCATTGGAGATGTTTATAATGCGGCTGTCATGCTAGATTTTCCAAGATTCTTCCATCAATTAGTTCAGGCTCCATTTTTCTAGACCTTGTCTCCAGTTAGTATTTATAGCATGTTTGGATTATAATTTAAGTTGATTAAGCATCATTATTCACACGTTGCGAATGAACAACTACTTATTATTTAAGAATCCCAAGCTTAAGCCATTTCCTAAACCGCCCGTTGTGTACCTCAAAAGCCATTTGAAAGTCAACCAATTTACTAGGATACGACATATTTGCTAATAAACTTATAGAATATGCTATAGTCGTAATCACCGAGTACATCACAGACAAAATGACAAGATGAGGTGCCCCAAAAGAAGGGTAGGTCGAAGCTTTTCAGCCTGTAGCTTTCCCCGTCCCCCTTTCGTTGGGTGGTGCTTGTGTGGGGGATCCAACTTTTAGGCATTAAGATAGGTTTTTTAAAATCTAGAAAACATATGGGATTCTATGATTTGGTTCCTTAGCATATGTTACTGTTCTCATTTCATTTCTCTCAACCTCGATTACTACGCAACGACTAGAAGATAAAACAATATGAGACCCTAAGGGAACACTATCACGCTTTGATCCTTTCATCCCAAACTTACAAACTGCTTTATTTAAGTAACTTGGTTTGATTAATTCTCAGACGAGAGTTAGGCCTATCCCTTTGAAGTTTGAATCCCCATACCTAAGATTTTACTGGCTTCTCCTAGCTGTTTCATATCAAATTCTTTTATGAGCAGCTGTTTGATCCTACTCGCCATCTTGTTTACTCTTACTAACATGTCATCTGTTATATATTTATATAATAAATATAATACGTGAAAGAAATAATTAATTAAGATAAAGTGTCCAACGGTAAAAAATGTGGGATTTGTGTGGGTCAGGGGTTCGAGCCACGCCTTACGCATTATATTAAGTGGAAATTACACTAGACCAGGCCTTTTCTTTTGCCTTTTAAAAAATCAGGATTTTAAGTTTTTTATTCAATTTTCAGGTTTTTATAATTTTAATTAATATTGATTTTATAAAATTAAAATAATATATATACCCAC